>JAEIIJ010000204.1:0-16774 GCA_018904815.1 Drosophila ogumai
TTCTGAACTCTAATGTCAAACCTACAATAAATTTTACTTTATAGAAATTAAATTAATATTTAAATATAATTAACCTTAAGCTTTTTATCTTTGAATTCAGTGAAGCTTAACATTGTCAGGGCCTTTTTTTACTGTTTAAAGACTTGTAGTAACAAAGCCCTGCATTGTGACATCTTGATCCCACCTGGATTATTATTGGGTAACTTTGTGGGTATTATAGTTCTGACATTTTTACAAGTTGAAAGCTCCAATGGAGCGCAGGAGGCTTCTCCCACCTAAAAAAAAAAACCCATTAATCACACAACACAAAACCCGGCCACAAAAGTGTTCTGACTGAAGCTCTGAAGCTAAATCTCAAGTGAGGGACTAAGAGCCGAATCCACACATTATGAACTCGCTGCCTTCAAGGCCAACTTCTTATTAAATGCCAAAATGTGAGAGAGCCTTAGAGTTAAGGCATCGCCGAAAGGTTGCAAGGGGCTGTGATTATAATTACAGACCGACCAAAGATCGAAAATGGGACGATGGGCTCCGTTGCTTGTTCAGTGCTACCGGATTTCTGTAAAACTAGCTTTCAGAGATCATCAAATGCAAGATGGCGTCATCTCGGCTTAGCAACTGATGTAGAATTTACCCGGATGGATCGTTGGAAAAGGGGTCGGGGATGCCTTTGCTAATGAGTAACAAGTCTACTGTAAGGCCACACAGTACAGTGGGGTTTCTAAAATATGAACGTTGTTATTGGATACAAATTCTTATAAAACAAATGGTTATTATTTCAGGGTTTACTGGAAATTTACTTTTAAAGAGTTCTGTTAAAGTTTTGTGTTTTCAGGGGAATCCGAGGTACTTTTATTCAGTTCAAAAAAAAAGAAATAAAGATGCTACTATAGAAATACAACTGTATATTTGTTATTATTGACTTTATTATACAAGAACCAATTCCTGGAATCATTTTCATCAATCATTATTCATAATAACATTAAGCATTTTTGTTTTTGTATTGTAAATTCTTGGAAATACCCTCTGATTATTTTTAAACGCTGTAGATTTGCAAATCTCAATATAATTGTTATTTAATTATTTAATTTAATTATTCAAAATAATAGATTTTGAATAGGGGTTTTCTCAATTTTCATATAAAATTTTAATTCTTATATCTAGAAACACGATTTACTGTGTAGTTAAAGATTTTTATGGACTATAACCAAGTCACACTTTCTCAGAAATTGATCAAATAAGTTTAATTTATAAAATTGCATTACTTATATGAATATAGACATGCGTTTCATAAGTCCGGGTTATGGACGTTGCACTGTAAATAGACAGATCTGTTTGCTCACCCCGTCTCTTGCCGTGCCTGCCGATAGCTTTAAAGCTATATTGTCTCTCGCTCTCGGTCCAAGGTCAGCAGCTGCAGGCGTTAGAAAGAGACACTGGCTGAGAAAGGGAGGGAGCGAGCGAGCAAAACTTCGACTCCGACCGCAAAGTCAAAGTTTTCAATGCAAAAAAAAATTAAATTATGCATTGCGAATAGTTAATAGTTATTGTGCTGGATTTCCAAGGTCCCCCTGCAATTACTGTGGACAATGTATTGTTCAGTTGAATGTTAGATATACAATAATATTGTTAGCACGCTAAATATCTATCTATATCTATATTTGCTGTAGTTTCCAAGCGAATGCCCCGTGTAACGAGCACCTGAAAAGCCAATTTATATAATTCTGTACACAGTGTTTCAGGGTTTTTTTGAGAATATTTTCAGCCAACTGCAGTTTTCATCGCTGCCCTCGCATCTCTCTTAGTCATTCCGCCTTAATTAATGGGAAAAATAAGTGCCAGCAAAAAGCCCCATGACAAATGGTGATTGTTTATTGTACAAGTGCCGTGCATTTGAAAGTCCGAGTCTCCGTCCCCGTCTGGGATTCATTCTTCGGAACATAATATGATTCATTCCTGCGATAGAAACTTGATTTTCTACTTCTCCTTTTCGAAAAACTAGAAACATAATTCTTCACACACACACGCTCGCCCGTAGACATGCGTGTTTACGTAAGTTTCGCTTTTGTTGTACGAGTTTTCGTATTTCCTATCGCCCTGCTCTGCTCTATCCTACCCATAGTTGTCCATTGTACAGTTTCATTTCTTTTCCATGCCATACAACAATTTATATCATTCACCGACTCTTGGCAACAGACAAACCGAAAAGACCAACAACAACCACGCGCTGTCGTAACGGTTTCCCCCCCTCTTCTTCTCCCACCCACCCGTTAGCTTTGCGTGCGGGAACAAAGCATACAACGAAACCCACTGCTGAAGGGGAGCTCGGGTCAAAGTGTATGCGTGCGAGTGGGCCAGCAATAGGCCAGTGATGCGTGTGGAATGATAAAACGTGTAATGAAGAGTCATGAGAAACATTGAAAGGAGAGAGCGAACAAACGAACGGTTTCAGTTGAATAGCTCCTTCTGCTGCCGCTGCTGTTGGAAGAGAGAGCATTTATTTATTTAAATTTGAATTCTTGGGGCGATTACAAATATGGCAGCTTAAGAATAGGCACAAAACTATTAGTAATTCGTTTCACTTCACTTGTCGACATGTTGATACGCTTGCAATTTGTATAGGAGAGAGAAAAAGACTGACTTCTTAAAAAGCACAGTGAGTCCCCGTCTCGCTCCGACATTGGTTGCAGTACGTTGAGTTGAGTAAATAATTAAAAACTAGCACACTGATGACTTTGTGTTCGATCTCACTGTAAAAACACTCGCAAGTTGCACAAGCGGGGCGCAAAAAATTCCATTAGATTTGCGCGGCGGTGGCAGCGACAGAGACGACGAAAAGAGAAACGCGCGTAAAAAAACGCGGCCAACTTTGTCCGCTGTGCAGCTGCAAATGAACGAAGGAAACAAAATGCCGAGCCAAACTTGACGAAGCCGAACTGAACGAGCGCGAAAGCGTTTCGTTAGAATTCGCGCGCGCCGCTGTGTGCGTGCGTTCCATAAAAATATGACGTCGGCAGAGCTTTTCGCTCGCAGTCCCCGTTCTCTTCAAATTTGGGTGAAAAAGTATGTGTGTGGATTTTTTCCAACTTGCCGTTTGTCTTCCGATAATGAAAAGCACACAATTACAGGGGCCTTAGAAACACGACGGGGGGAGCAAGGCGGCGGAGGAGATTCAGACCAGCGGGCGAACGAGCGAGCGAGACGGACACAGCGCCATTTGCAAGTTGCGTAATTGATTCGGAAAAAGAAATGTGTCATCCAGCGCGTCCGCGTGCCAAGTTCCTGCTGCTGTCTCCCTCTTTTCGCTCCGCTTCTCCTCGCCACGTTCTGGTCTCTCCTTGAAATTCCTGCTCTTTACGTAATCCGCGGCGAGTTTTATTTTTGTTTTAATTTTCTAGACTTCCGTTTTGCTTGGGTTTCGATTCGCTTTAACGATTTTTTTCCGAGTTTTGTTAATGTTTTATAGTTCCAGGCAAAGTTCACTCGAGGAAAACCACCACCAAATCAACCGTCGCGCCACTGTTCGACGACTATTTTCGACGTTAGCAACAGCGTATATTCACGCTCTCCGCCTGCTCGCTCTCTCTTATTACTCTCCACAGTGTTTGCTCTCCTTGAGGGTTTTCCCCGTTTCACCAAGTTGTGGAATTATTAGGAAGAGTAGAGTTCGAGGAGTGGAACTATTGCTGCAAGCGCTAAATGAACCGCACGGGTCGGCCGTTCGACGATGAATGAAACGCAGAACGGGAAAACGCGAGCCAAAAACGCTTCCAAACGCGCGAGTGGCGACGCGCAAGTACAGTACAGGGCTATTTACTCCGCGCGGGTGCGAGCGAGAGCGCACGCTGAAGCTTTCGGCCGCTGTATATAAACGGGTTTGCGGGTATGTGTGAGTGTGTGGCTTTGTCGTTGACACATATTCAAGTTGCTGCTTACTGCTGGTTGTTGTTGCTTTTTAAAGTGCGCTGTAGCTTTGTGGCTCTGTAGCGCACTCTTGTTGAAATTTTCCGCGTCGCGTCTCGATGTTTTTCCATTGAAACGTAACCATGTAAAGCTTGTAGGCTTGTATGTATTTATATGTACATACAAATGTAGTTTATGTATGTTTGTGTGTAGATAAATGACAAAAGATAAAGACCTCCGCCTGGAAAACGCAATCTAATTAGAAATCTGCATGTTGCTCAAAGAAAGTGGGTTAGTTTGATTAGTTAAAAAAGCCTTTGGCGCTGTAATGTGAACACATTTCTATGCTGACAAGTTCTGTGTGTTGGTGTGAAAAAGTGTGTCATCACTTGGCGCAACTAGAAAACTTGCTATGTACTATGTATACATACTTATCGTTGTATGTATGTTTTTTCATATACCAGTTTTTTCCACTACATACATACACACACACAGAGATAGTTCTTTGTGTGCAAGTAATGCAAACTAGAAACAGAAAACAGAAAACTGGGTTATTGGCGCGCGATTCTCCATCTTCTCCTTTAGCCATCCACCTCCTTTGCCACTCTTTTGCTGCATTTTCCACTTGGCACGCGAAGCTGCAGCTGCATCGTTGTTTTTGTTGTCTTCTTTAGTTCAGTTGCCAAGCAACGGCATCAGAGGCGTCAGCGAAAGGGGTGTGCGATGGGCGCAAAAGCATAGAGGGTGGGCGGAAATTGCATCAATTTTGGGGGCTTCGTGATGACGACATCAAAAGAAACCAAACCAGTTCGAAAGCGAAACAAATTTTCGGCGATGACGCCACAATTGCCGTCGCTGTTGCGTTGTTGTTTCTTTTATTGCGTTTTATGTTTTATGCTCGAAAATTAAAAGCCACAAAAAAAGGA
This sequence comes from Drosophila ogumai, assembly GCA_018904815.1. NCBI lineage: Eukaryota > Metazoa > Arthropoda > Insecta > Diptera > Drosophilidae > Drosophila > Drosophila ogumai. Next base: position 4,830 of record JAEIIJ010000204.1, read on the forward strand.
AACAAAAAACTTGAGGCAAAAGAAAGCTGGCAAGATGCCGTCCCGCTCGCCCCTTGGACGTGTGTTGCATGTGATTTCATTTAATTTTCGTCTCTGTTTACGTTTACCACAAAGCAAAGGCCGAAAGAGAAGCAGAAACAGAAAATGTTTTCAGCTTTTTTTTTTGGGTTAAAAGTTAATGCGCTCCAGGCACGAATCTTTATGTTCTTCCCCCGAATCTCTGGAGAGTATCTTTCAATTACGTTGGACACGCACAAAGACAGCTTGGGAATTATAAAGGGTGAGTCGAAGGGGTCGGATCTGGTCTTTTCACAGGTATTTTTTGCTTTCCCTAATCCTAATGGTCTTTTCGAAAAATCGCTTAATCTCTGGAAGGATTTGTTGGCAACTTTGAGATACATACATATGTATCTTTTAAGTTGTCATTCTCCGGAATCTCCCAGCAAGTTTGTCAAATTCAGAACGCCTTTGTTTTTTTTATCTCTAAGTAAAATATTAATTTGAAGTTTTATATGTGTTATATGACTTACAAAAATATATTTTTATAAAAGCAAAAGAAGGGAATCTTTATATTTTTTCACTACAATTTTGTAAAGCAAGTTTTAATTATTAAAAAACTTGCAAATGTTACAATTGAGAAGAATTATAGAATCTGAAATAACTCTTTCTTCGATTATTTGATTATTTTAAGGAAATCAAGAGGGACAGAAAATTTCTCTGTACTTCAAATCAATCATCTTTCGATTGGAGAGTCTCAAAGATCTGTCTAGAGCTCTTTCTTGGGCTAAAAACTGGTTTCTCTAAACTTATTAACCTAACCACTTCTAATTGGCGGCTAGATATAGCCTTGTGAATTGAGCTTTTGAACTTTAAATTCTAATCCGTCAGCTGAGGAGGTCTGGGAACAAAATGCCGTACACCTTGAACGACCCACACACATTAGTGACTGACTAATTAGAGAGTCGGTTGCCGAGAATAACCAATAATAAATCGAAGCCGAATGATACAGCTGAGAGCGCTCGGTTCTGTAATTTTATGCAATTATCGTGCTTGCAGGTCGGACGTTTGCCAATAGCCATTAATATTTAATGCTAGCTGCTCCGACATCTGGCATCTGGTCCAATGTTGGACTTTGATTGGGAACGGGGAGTAGTGCCAGGGCTGTGTTATCAGGAGACTGAGTCTTTCGGGGGGCTTTCGAATGATTTTACGGTCAAAAATGTCTAAATTATAATTGGTTTTTAGTGCTTAGTTTGCAGTTTCCGGTGGGCGGAGAGTACACTGTTTCTGATATATGTTATTTTTAGAGAATAGCCATTTTTTCAAGACTATATATCCACAAAACGATATTTTTCGTCTGCCATATGTTTCCGTTTTTTTGGGGTTTGACTGTAATTCCCTACTTACTTGGTCCAGAATCTCCAGGGACTGGTTTATCAGCCATAAACTGATAAGCGAAAACCGAGCACTCACACTTGGCACCCGGGTGAGCAACGCGTCTAATGCCAACGGATCAAGATTGGCGAATGCCCTGCCAGACTCGGATTCGGAATTGGACTCGGTCTCGGTCTCGGACTCGGACTCCAACTCGCTTTCTGTTCGGCCAAAAATCGTTTCTATATGCGTAGCGCGGCCCCAGCACATCACAAAAACCCCAAGCAGCAGCAGCAGCAGCAGTGGCAGTGGCAGCACATGGCCATAAAAAGTGTACATAGAGTAGAGTTCTGTATAAGCTTTTTCATGTACATTGTGTTTTCGGGAAGGCGGAATGGGGAGGAGCGGTGGTGGCGTCGGCAGCAGTGTGTAGGTCACCGAGCCACGACGCCGACGCCTCTGCTCCGGAGCCACCAAGATGTCTGCGGCAGAGAATCTCAGACCTCGAAAAGCGTCTCTTGAATGGAAGATCTCAAAACTTAGGGGACTGGGAGTGGGAATTGCGCACAAAAGGCGGAAAAACTTGGCCAGCTGCTGCGCAGTTGATAAGGAAAGCGGAAAATTGGGGGCATGGAGGAGGCTCTAGCGCTGCTGCTTAGTCACTTCCAGACGATAGAACTGTTGGCTCTGCTGTTTCCGCCTTTAAATATGATTGGAGCCCTTCTTATCAGTCGGAGCTGGGTACTACCATTGTAGCTTGTTTTCTGATATTTCTATCAAACGAATGCCGATGCAAGAGACCCTTCCCTACCAAAACGGGGGGAAAAAAATAGAAAAAAAAACAAGCCACCCCTGGGCTTTTCCCGCCTCGAAACCTCAAACCCGCCCTGGAAAGTCGGGCGGTACTACTGCGCATGTTTCCACATTCTTTTGCAGTCTCCTTTGTGAAGCGATTCGCCCTGCACATATAGGAACATATAGAGTTTTATAGGGGCAGAAAATGTCTCATTGTTTCCTGTTTCTCTTACCTGGCGGCAGTCAAGGCATTTTTCATTAGAATGATAACTTGGCAAGAAATTGCGTCTTATCAAGGGGGCCTCACGGCTTCCTTTCCCTCCTTTTCCCATTCTTTACCCTAAGTGCAATTGCAGTTACAGAGTGGCAGGGGAGGGTATCTTGAAATACAACCAGTTTGCTGACATTTGCATTTATACTCGAACGATTCCCTGAAAAATGGATCCGACAGATCGCTCTGTCCAGGAATTTGAGTTCATAATGAATGTAATGTGTTTGCTTCTCTAATGGGTGGGTAGGGCAGCGAGGAAATAGGCTGATATGATATCATACATATTTGGGTAATTTTTAAACATTTTAAAATGATATCAGGGACCTACAAATAATTATAAATAATAATTCGAACCGAAGCATCATCTACTATTAACATTTAAAGGGGTCCAGTAACATGAATTAGTATGATATTATGGTAATATGATATTGTAAGTAGTGGAATTAGAATGGATTGGTATTTATAAATTAATTGATTTTTTCCAACTCAACTTTCTTAATGGTTATTAAATAAATCTTTCAAGTTTTTCCTAAATAATAAAACCCAGTTCTTTCAAATTTCTGTCAATCATTTGGCAACTATAATGCATCAATTGAAGGAACATTTCGGTTAACTTCTGGCAGTGTTGTATTTCTTGGCCAAGGGCAAACAATCTGCGCCTAATTGGTAACCAAAGAGCTCGCCGTTTCTCAAATAAATATAATTAGAAGGTCTTTGGCGTTTGAATTACGGATTTCGGGTTTGAGTTTTCCGTATCAGTGAACGCTCATTTGCGATGGTAATTCAAAGGGCGGGGGGTAAAAAGAAATGCTTCGGGTCAGGTAGAGGTTGCGAAAACTGTAAACCGAAACGATTTCTGGGGATGGCAATGGATTCGGATGGGTTGGGGGTGCCCTGAGAAGGTCGTTTGCCCGAGCTGCTGGGCATTTCCCCCTGGAGTGAGTCCGGGAATCCGTGACACGGAATTTCCATTTAGCTCCCGATCCGAACCAGACTGTGTGTGTGTGTGCGTTAATGAAGGCATTTGAGCATTTGAGCTGAGCAAGTTGCAGTTCCCCTGCACAGAGAAAAAAATGGATGCAACCTTCCAGGTAAATTAGGATTCACTATCTATTCTTTTATAAAAATGATCAAAAAATTAATCCAAAAATATTAGAGTTTAGTTTAGAACCTATTTTTTATAATCATGGAGATTTTATAAATTCTTAAATGTTAGAAAATATTAAAAATATCAAGTTGTTTTGTTTTCTGTGTATTTTTGAAAAGGGAAACCCAACCGACTCAAGAAACTCCCAGCTCCGAAAAGTCGTTGCCCAAAAAGTGAACAAGGAGAAGAAGAAGAGGCCAGAGTAAGAGAGCGAGAGAGGCAGAGAAGAAAGGGCAGCCGACAATGCAGCTAAGTAAACAAAAAGAGGCGAAGAAGGGAGAGAGCGAAGAAAGGAAAACATTTACAAAAGAAAGTTCGTTGAACTGGTGTGCGTGTGTGTGTCAGTTTTGTGCTGTGGCTACTTTGCTCGCCCCTTAGACCCATGGACTCCCATGACTTCCCTTGGAATATGGGATGTATGGATGTGATGACGTCTTCAGGTTGAATTTCAAACCAAACAATAACACAGAAATGTCAACGGCAACGTCAGTGACCGCTACACTTTAGCTTGGCTTAGCCCCAGATCGGGGAAAAGCCTCGTCCGAGGATCGATTTTCAACAGCCGGATTCTCAATTTCCAATCAAGAAAATTAATTCCCTATACATACATATGTATGTGGATATACATACATATGTTCATTTATGTATGTCCATATGTACATACATATGTATGTAAATGTGTTGTAGTTAAAGTTGTTGTTTAAAAAACCTTAAAAAAATAATATCACTTCTAGTATTAAAATATTAAATAAGGCCTGACTTTCAACAAGAACCTAATCGTGAACGCTAGCACTTACATATTACATATGTATGTACATTCATACATATGTACATGCATATGTATATACATATGTATTAGATTTTGGCATAGAATATTTTTGAAAACGAAAAAAAAGAAATGTAGTTAATTTATAAACTTATTTTAAAAGTAACCCAGATATTGAAGTGCTCTTGTTTGATAATTCTGAGGATTCCTAATAATTTCATAAAAATAAAATAATTGAGTACAACAAATTGAATTGGTAATTAGTTCTATGCCCAACTTTATAACACTTTTAGTTAGTTTTTTTTCTTAAAGTATTTGAGCTGTGTTTAATATTTCGGGAGCTTACTGTAAATATCACTGTAAAAAAAAAATATTTTTAGCTGAGCCGCTCATTTTTGCAAAGCACGCATAAAATGGAATGGAGAAAGGGAATGAAGAAAGACAACAAGCGATCGGTTATTGCTGCCAAGTGTTTTTTAGCGTTTAGGGTGAATATTTATCAATAAACGTAGTTCATATGGAAAAGCAAATTCGTCACAAAAAATAAATTCATTTATGTGTACCTGCATGTACGGCATGCAGCGGCACGAAAACATCACGAATACATGAGCTGCATTTACATACATATGAATGTACATACAAACAGCTACAAATGTACATAAGCCGTTCGTTGAGTTTTGCGACGACGACGACTACGAATGAACGAAACAAAAACGATGAAGAACGCGGCAATGTGTGAGTGAGAACATCGTCCGTGTGTAGAGTTCTACAGCCAGGTGGTGGGTGCCGGGGGAACGGGAGAGCGAAAGAGCGGAAGGGAGGCTAACGAAGAGCGACAGAGACACACACAAATAAGCGCGCGCCTGTTGCAAAATTCAGTGTTGCGCTCTCATTCGTGAAGAAAGGATGTACAGCCGGTTGTAGCCGAATGAATCCGTGTACATCATCATCTCCACCCACGCTCGATATGGGAGCCAAGGAAGACTATGAGGAGCTACGCGATTTGCTCCACAACTGGGACGTCGCTGATCTGCTGCCTCTTCTGCAAGGTAAACATTAACATGCACACAAACACGAGTACAAAGAAGAGGCGCGATAAAGAGCCGGCAAAGAGAGATGGCAGCATTCGTCACTGCCAACTTAACTTAGAACATAAAACCCCAGTTTCGTTAAGTTTATGAAAAAAAGTGTTCCAAGAAGCACACAAACTTGATTCCGTGGATCGAATTCATGTGGAAATGGCATTGATTAAGGTCTCGACAATTAAAATGCAGTGGAGCCTCTCTAAAGAGTACTGTATTATTCTCCCACGTTTGAAAACAGTGACGTCAGCAGGGGAACACTAAAGGTTTCATAAAAAAATAATTACATAATTTGCCCACAAGAAGACTTGAAATATTAGCATTCTTTGAATCGATATTTACCGACATTTTTATATGATAATTTCTTGGACTAATTAAAGGTAATGAAACCATAATAATGATTTTTGAAAAATAATAATGATTTTGGAATCTCCCGACTACTATGTACATATTTGCTATCAAGACCTACCTTCTGATCATTGGTTCTTCGTTTCTTTCAGATGAGGCCATCAACGTGGACGAGTTGCAGATGATCAAACGGCACCACTTGTCCGAGTTGCTGCGAAATTTTCGATTTGGCACCCGCATTCGCTTTGAGCATAACTTGGAGCGCTGGCGTCGCTGGCTGAATGTGCCGCTGCAGGGACCCCATAGTCAGGGCTCCGTCCACTGCAGCGGATGTCGTTGCTCAGAGGTTCAGGCTCAGGCCCAGGTCCAGTCGGAATCGCTATGCCAGCAGCCGATTGTGGAGATCAATGACTCAGACCCAATGAGCGACAGTAGAAGGAAGAGTTTGGACCAGGCCAAGACGATTCCGGCGGAGTCGCTGGTGGCACTCAGCGAGCAACCCCCAGGGCTCGTTCCATTTCAGACAATCCCCTCCAAGGCGCCCGACTTGATGATGGTCAAGCAGGAGCAGCCTCCAATGGGAAGCGAAGTTGGAATTGGCGGAGTGGCTCTTAAAGCCGAGGAATGCCCAGCCACAGGCATCAAATCATCTGGAGGAACATTTGCTGGCGCAGAAGACCAAATGTCGTCGTCTGTCGATCACGAGGTAAGCGTTCTGGGCATCCTGCAGTCGTGTGGCATGAAAGCTCAATCCTTGTTGGAACGCATCGGTCAGAATACGCCGCTGGATGCTGTGCAGCGCCTGCTGTTGATTCAGCTGGTGTGCAGCTACTACGAAGATAACCAGCTGCACCTGACCCTGCAGCGCAGTCATCTGCTGGAGCGCGAGATTCTGCAGCTGTTTCCGTGCGAGGAGCTGCACTACTATCGCACCGAGCGGCGTGGCAAGATCTACGTAAGATTCACCAACATGAAGCGGAGCAAGCGCATGAGCTCCTCGCGGCAGGACAACAAGCGTCGACGCAATGACAGCATTCGGCAATCAGGAGGACAGATATCCTTTTCCTCCGATCTGGGGCCCCAGCCCAAGGCGAATGTGAGCAGCTTTGCTGGCGAGCATACCTCCAGTCCGGATCGCTCCGATTGACGTAGTTTTGTGAGGAGAAGATGCTAGGCCCCAAACGTAATGCTAATCATAGGTTAAGTGCACCCCAAATGTGACATCTATCTGTTTTATTTTTGTGCCACTGGATGTACAATAGTAGGGTATTTTGCGGGTCGACGCGCGATCCGCCGACTGACGATACTAAATAGCAACTGATTTTGGTTACACGACGACGACTCTGCACTTTTCTTTGAAGGGGAGAGCAGGCGGGCGGTGGCCCGAAGTGGCTACAAAAAGTGATTACATCAGCAGCGAAAATAGCCAGGCGGCGGCGTGTTAACAATTGGCTAACACGACACCAGGCGACTTGTGCTGACTAAACTGCAAGAAGAGTATCTGCGAGATACGCACAGAGTAATAAGAAAATGTCGACAAAGAAACTAATTAATTAAGTTGCCTTGGCCGCTTCTCTGGGCTCTGGCTCTTTATATTCTTTAGCTTCAGCTCCAGCTCCAGCTCCGGCTGTGGCTCCAGTTTCCCCGGCACATGTTCGCTGCTAATTGCCTTTATCAGCGACGCGACAGAGAGCAAACAAAACTATCTTTATCTGCAGGCCCCGCCGGATAGCGAAATGGCAGCGTATAATTGCCATTTGGTTCTATATATTCTCACCGCCCCCTGTGCTCCCTATTTTCCCTATTTCCCCTATTTTCAACCCTTTGGTTTTCCCTTGTTTCAACGCCCATTTTCGCCGCGATTTTTCAGCGATTTGTGCATTGTTCAGGCTGCCAGCCAGCGAGCGCATTCCAATAGATCTCATCGTCATGTAAAAGGGGTATCTTCTCTGCTTTTCTTTTTTTTCGTTTTCAAGCGTTTTCAAGCAAGCAATTGTTCTGTGCATGTATCTGATGGATACGAGTGCGCTGCCAAGTAGTAAATAGGTCGCTGGCAACAAGCTGGTGTATTTTGTATGTATATATCTGTGTATTTCTCAGCTGCAAAGCGACAAACTATTTTATATTTGTTGCTTTCGGCCAGCGAAAGCGTATCGTTGAGCTTTGCCTGCCCGCTTTGCTTTGCTGCTCGGCTGCAAAAGCTCGCCTCCGTCCACTTTGTATCTGTTAGATACTTTTTAGAATTTTCACTGCCTTTTGAATTTTACGAATTCTGGCTCATTACAAGCCATCCAAATTGGGTTAGTTCTTGGTCGCAAATATAGATCTTACTTGGTGAGTAATCCCGCTTGGTTTCGACTATCTTATCTGCGTTTTTTCGAGCTTTTTCCAAGGCATTTGGATTGCTGGACAAGCGACTCGCACAGATACAGATACAGATACAGCTGCTGCTGCTGCTGCTGGTGTGATGTGGCTGTGGCTGTGCTGTTGCCTTTGCTTTTTCGAGTGGGGAAAGTAGGTCAATTACACGTGTCGTGTGTGTATGTACTGCGGCCCGTACATATGTCTATGGGGCCCGTACATAGAGACGGTTTTTATGCTTGGCCAGCATAATCAAACAAGCTCTTTGTGTTGCCAGCGTTTTCTGGTTTTCTGTGTTTTTCTCTTTTTCTGGTTTTCTGGTTTCTTTGGTTTTTCGTTCTCCGTTCTCCGTTTCTTCGTGGCCTGATCAAAAGTTTACTATTTGCTCAGTTCTTCGTTCTTCGTTCTCCGTTCTTTGTTTTCTCTTTTTTTCCCTCTGTCTCTGGTTTCTAGGCCAAAACGCTGCAATGGGCGTTCGTTCGTTCTTCTTGTTTATCTTCCATGGAGTTCTGGCGGACGGAACTCGGACTGCAGATACAAATATCTACAAATTGTAGATAGATAGCTGGCTGTTGTAGCTGACTGAGATAATAAATCGGGCGAGGGCCCTTTTTTGGGGGGTGTTGGTTATTTGTTATATACTTTTTTTCTTTTTAAGAGAAAAAGCACTTTGAAAAAGTAAATATTACGATAAATTTCTGTAGTTTTAGGGGAAACTATAGTTTAGATTTCTTTAAGGGAACTACATATAAAGGATCCGGAGTCGTTTTGTAAACTTACTTAAAAGGTTAAATTAAAGTCCATATAATAATATAAATTATCCTCAAGTTAAAATTTGAAACTTATGGAACTCTGAAGTAAAAATCAGCCACTGAAAATTTTGAAAATAATATTTACGATTAAGATAAAAGGACTAATCGAAGTTTGCATCGATAAGATTAAGAAAAAACACAACTAAATAAAAAGAGCAGTAATTTCAATTTAAAAAACAAATTTTTTGCTAGTTTTTAAAAGCTTAATCTTCATAACGAATTAAGAATTAAAAAATAAATACATTTTATGTAAAGCCTATAAAATAGGTATTTTTTCTAGCTGCTGTAGATGCTAATAAATAATTATAATTATATTATAATATATGTATTGATACATACATATACTTCTGACTAAAATTGAAATAAAAACGCGTCAGTGACAGCTTAAATTTTTTTTTATAGCTACATTAATAACAGAAAAGGCAATTTAACTGGAAAGTTTCATATTTTAAACTAAGTATATATTGTACAGTATAAAACATCTAATTAATTGGCTTTTTATAAAAGAAAGAAAATCGCGAAACTTGAAATTATCGAATAATAAATGAAAATCATTAAATTACTAAATGTTTAATTTTTAAGTGTATAAACATTTTAGTTTTACAATTTGTAATTTAAAAAACATGTAAATTTACCAGTAATTTTTCTCTTTAAATATTTTATCATAAACTTGCATTTTTAAGGCCACATTTCACACAATTTGTACATAAAAAACTACTACAGATATGAAGAATTCCTAAAAAATATTTATTTTTAAATGAAGCACCTCAAATAACTAGTTTTACTTTATGTTTCTTTCTTTATGTTTATTTTTTCCGTCAAAAACTATGTCTTATTCCCAAAAAATAGAATTGTCGAAATTCCCAAGCGCTTGGAGGACATTTTTCCCGTGTGGAAAGGACGTTGAAAGGACAAGGAAAAGCATTGGAATGTGCGAATGCGGGGTTGGATGCGGGTGTAGGTACATACACCAAATGGCGCAATTTAGTGGGTGGCATTTTCGGTGCTCCCAGAGGGCGAGTGGTGGTGGGGCGGAAGGGGGAGTGAGATAAAAAACCGCCCAACTACAACGCTGACAAACATATATACCCGCAAATTGGGTCAATCGATAAAAGAGGCAGCGACGCTGGCAGCGACAGCGGCACATGCGCTGACACAGAGGTCGGGGAAGGGGTGTGGCGCCCAAGGAGCTTTCCCTCCCAGCTTTTCCTTTTTCCCTCGCTGCCGGGAGAGAGAGAGAGAGAGAGCGAGAGAGGCGAGAGCCTGTTGTGGGTAATCCAATTGTAGGTGGCTCCAAATATATATATAGCGAGCCTTGTAGTATATATAGCCGCGTTCCATATACATTTATAGCAGCCTTGCTGTCGTTACATGGCTCCAGCAATATGGATTACATCACACGAGGTTCTGTTTCTGCAGCACGGGGTGTCTGGGTGTGTGTGTGGGTGACTTTTAATATTTTATAGGGCAGCTGTCACTGCTCCTGCTGCTCCAGTTGCCACCCGAAAAAGGCGCCACCAACGCACCCCATAAAAACCCTCCCAAAAGCAGCCACTAACTGCGGGCTCATAAAACAGAGTTTGGGGCATATATGTATATGTACATATATAACATATATATTGCTGATAAAATAAATAAAAGGCACCCGAGCCCGGAGTCGTAATGAATGTTTTTTGCCTTTTCCAGGGCTGATTAAATTTTTGCCAGCAAAATTCGAAGTATTTCTTAGCCCGCAAGAATGTTAAACACTGTGGCCTCTCTCAGGCTCTGGGCCCAAAAACTTGCTCGGACTTTGGTCTCAGCGGTACGAAATTGATTTCCTGCAAGTGCTGCAGGACATTAGGAGAGTGCTTGTTTGGGAACAAGTTTGTTGTACTTCCTTGTATTTATTTGAGGCATTAAAACTTTGGCAGTTTTGGATTTGTTTTTAGCATTTGTTAAATTTAAGCCTTAGCTTTTAATATTTAAATTTCTACCTGAAATTTGATTGGAAGGGTTTCTAAGGGTTATAGGTGTTCTCTTTCAAGATATTTATAAGCTTTTTCCTTAAATAAATATTTTATATATTTAACGCTCTGATCTAAACCCTGCTAAGTTTTTGGGATTTCTATTAATGCCTTAAACTTGGTAATGTTTAATATATTTTTTTTATAATTAGCTTTACTCTGAACTTAAGCAAATAAATCAAATTCATAAGCAAGAAATTTATGGTTCTTTAAAATTAAAAAAAAATTATTTTCATATCAAATCCATTAACTAATAAATAACGGTTTACTCGTTAAATTCATCCTGAAGTGCTAAAAGTAGGCTACCTACTGGCTTAGTCTTTTTTACTGAGAATTACATAAGTTTTTACACAAACTTAACACTTTTAAAAGTGGAATTTGTAATTAAAAAAAAATATATTTCACTATTTAGTTTTTCCTATCGATTTGAGAAAAGTACTTTAGATTAACATTGTTTTTATTTAAGTAAATAAATTAAATGGTTTCACATATTTAAACGTAGAATTAGCAAATATTGTGAGTAAATATTTCTGCTCATAAAGCGACACCTGGTATCCCAAAAATAAAAGGCAGAAGATACCAGTTCAAAAGCAAGCCACTAGAGGGCTCTGTACCAAAAAATAGTCTGACCGTGGCGATATGGCAACGCCATACAGAAATGCGGAATTTAAAATAAAAAGAATATTTGGAGCCGACGTTTTTATACCCTTGAAGTATGAAATTTGTTAGTTGTCGAAATGTTGCTATTGTTGGTACAAATTTATCAAATGCTTTATTTTCATATTATTAATAAGCAAAATCAAAATCTAAGTAAATAAAACCCGGTTGATATTATTTGAAATATATTTTATTGGTAGGCAGTTTTGAAGAACATTTGTAATGACATTTATATATAATGAACATGTTTCAAATAATCATTTTCATCTCGCTTTACTTTCCTCTCCCATTCTTTTTTTTTTAATATTCTTCTATGTATGTATGTA
>JAEIIJ010000224.1:0-10422 GCA_018904815.1 Drosophila ogumai
CTATCTTTTAATTGAAGCTCAAATAAGCTAAAACAAATGACGTTTAGTCACAGATTTCTGTTTTATAAAAGTAAGTCTATGGATTCTAATAAAATAAATAAGAGTGACTTAAAGAAACTCTTTTCTGTGTTGTCTGATGTTAACAAATCTAAAATAATATAAAATAATATTTTCTGGAAATTAGAAGTAAACTCTAATATTTGTTACACTTGGCTTTTAGGCTAAAATACTCTTTAATTTTCCACACACCGAAAAATAAAAGAAACGAATCCATTTAGCTCGTGTCCAGGTCCCAGATAGCGGGGATCGGTATGAGCACAGATACAGATACACGAGGGTATCTGTTGGATAACCCTCTGCCCCAACGGCGGAGCGGAGCGCACATTCTTTGCCACATCCTTGCACAATGCACTTCTGGGGCTTCCTCATAGCGATCGTGATTATATTTAGCATTATCGGATTCCCGAAGACTCCCCGTCAGCGAGTATGCGTAAATTGATATCAATAATTGTTATTGATATCAACGCACGAGTCTCTGCTTTTTTTTTCTCATTTTTTGTTGCCTGCTGAACTCTCGCAGAATGCGACCAGATACGCCGACGATATCAATGACCCACAGCGAAAGCTGCTAATGAAAGGTCCCCAGCTCATCGCTCCCAGCTCCCCTTCTGGCTGAAAGCGGAGTCCGAGTCCGAATCCGATCGCCGGGGTGAACTGGTTCCCCCATTCTCCACACGGATGCTTTTTTCTTGTATGTTTTATTTTATTTTTTTTTTGTATTTTTGTGTCCTTTCATAACTTGTGCTCAATGAAGTCAACGCGAGTGCCGGGCGGTGGTGAATGGGTTGCCCCGATATCGTATTGCAACAGCTCTCAGGACTTGCCAGAGGCTTGTCATAATTATAAGAATGTTGATATTAAATTAAAAAGTATTTATATATTTACAATTTGTATTTTGAGTAGAATATATAATTCATAAAATTATTAAATCGAGTAAAAACATTATAGTAAATCTGAAATCAAGAATCTTAGGACAAAGGCTTGTTTTAGTCAATAAAATGTTAAAAAGGGGTTTTAATAATTATTAAAAATTTCAAATATATACTATATTTGTGTAGTTTAAATACTAAATTATTTAAGAATCTTTTTTAACAGCAAGGAACTTTATAGTGCAGCTGTAATACTATGCTTTTCCTTATTCTTATGGCTTACAGCTTAAATTTAAATATTTATATATAAATTTCAATATTATACTTATATGTATAAGCCAAGAAATGATAAATAATAGGCTTTATCCAAGACAAATGACGAATAAAATCCCATTTGTTTCTCCATGAAATGCCTAAAAACAATCCTTAAATTCATTAGCCAACCTTTCGCAGTTCCACCAATTAAATTTAATGATTATCTCTATTAGATTTTGCGAATTATTGCCCCAGCGACAGACGTGAGTCCATAAATCATTTATCCGGCCCCAAAAGCCTCTTCCCTCTCCCCTTTCCTCTCCTCTCCCTTGGCTGTCAGCCAGCGTTGTGGCGCATTCTGTTCCACTTTCGACACCGGGTCAAATGTCAAACGTCATCTGTGGACGTGGACCCTCCTCCGGGGCCAATCCTGATGAAATGCCCTCACTCATTAATTAATTATGCACCGCCGGATGGCGGACGAAGGACACTGGGACTGTGGACGGTGGACTCTGATTCCTGGAAGCCTAGGACTCTGGTGATTGATATTTATGGACTGCCATAAACTATAAATTATTGAGCATTTTTACACAATTTAAAGTGGGCCGCGAAAGTGTGATTTAATTATTGCCACCTTTTTCTAACGGGCTTTCCGCTTTTCCACTCCCCCCTGTATTTTCCAGTGCGCACGAGCAATCCGTACTTTCTGTGCTCCGCCCTGCCCTCCCATTGGCGCTCCAATAAGACGCTGCCGCTGGCCTTCAAGGTCGTCGCCCTGGCGGAGGTGGGCGATGGCACCTACGTCACCATCCGGGCCGGTAACGATGAGAACTGCTGCGCGGAGCTCCGGAATTGCACTGCCCAGATGAAGAACGATGTGGCCAAGTTCAACGATTTGCGATTTGTGGGACGCAGCGGAAGAGGTGAGTTGTTGCGAAATTATGACTTGGGAATTATAAGGGAAAAGTTGATCATTGATATCAAATGTCAAGATGATATTAAGAGGTTGAGTTGTAAGGGTACTTTAAGAGGAGGGGAAAGTAAGATGGGATTTGTAAAAGAAGTGAAAAGGAAGGTGGGATGGTTAAACAGAGCAATGATTTCTAATTTTAAGATGATATCAAGTCTTGGGAATTATAAGGGAAATAGGTAACATTTTCAGGGAAGGAAAGGTGGGAATAATACCGGCTCTCTACATCTCAAATTTTAAGACAATACCAAGAGATAAGTTGTCCTCGAATTATGAGGGAAAATCAATCATCCGTCTCTTCAGCTTGTGAGAACTTCCTTGATTCTATTGCTTACATCTTCTATATCTTTGTTATTTGCTGAGAATCTTGGCCAGCTTCAGGCTAAAATTAACTTTTAACAAACTGGATCGGAAGTGCATTGATTGAGTGACATGCCAAAAGTTCTTAGCCCCCATAATTCGCTAATGCCTTCCTTCCTCTTCCTTGACTTGATCCGATCAATGAAGAGGGCTCGGGACAGGGCAGGACAGGACAGGCCAGGACAGGCCCGGACAGGATCAATGGTACAGCAGTCGTCACATTAGGCTGCAGTTGGCGCTATCCTCGGGGCAACATGCAACATGCGATGTGCAACACTTGGGCTCCGCTCCGATCCATATGGAAATGGCTGGGCAGCGTAGGATCCGATCGGATGGGATGGTATGAGCATTGGCCAGCACGCAATGTTCTCGGTCGGGCCTCTGGTCTCTTGGTAATCGATTTGAACCCACAATTAAGGTGGCAGTGCATAGAATTTGCAGCAGCGGCAGCACCAGTTGGCTAATTAGCTGCAACTGTTCTGAGAGCGACCCTAAGTCAAGCTATTCCCCTGCCTGCCAGCCTGGCTGGCTGGCTACCTACCTCCCTCCCTCCCCGCCTGGCAAATTGACGGCTCGTGCCGCAAAAGGGCCAAAACAAAATAATTACAACAATGACCCCGCCCAAAAGCGAAAGCCATGGCGCATGCAAATAACAAGCTAATGATGTAAGAGCATAAGCGCTGACCAAATTGTCAACGGCAGTTTGCTTCATTTAATGGTCACGCCCCCAGCTCCATCTCCAGCTCCACCTCCACCTCCATCTCCACCTCCATTGCTGAGTCTGAATCCGCGGACATCATGCGGCGATTTCTGATTAGATGACAAAGCGAGCGAAAGCAGCACCACGTCAAGGGGCAGAAAAAGCGCACAGTAAGCGAGAATATATATCTGGATTCTGGGTGTGGTGGATCCTGAGAGAATGGACTCTAAAATACCCAGCTTTCACAAATAATTTCGTTTCGATTTTTCACTAAATAAATATTAGTTCAAATATTTACTAACATTTTCAGTAATTAATTTGGCAAAGAAATGTTTTTAAAAATTTAAAAGCTTATGAAATAATATGAAATAAGAGTTCCCTTACAGTGTGGCCAATTGGGGAATATTACATGGTAGTGTGACCAATGCTAAGAAATCTATGTAATCGTTGACGCTTAAAAATAATATATTAAAATTTTATTCAAAGTAATATTCAATTAGGAATCCTAATTTAAATTATATCATACAAACTAAATGAAATATTATTATTTTATTAATAAAAGTAATATAAAGTTTCCAGAGTGACCAAAGTGAATATATTAGAGAGCAGAAATATTCAAATAAAATTTATCAATTTGAAGAATTTCTTGTTTATTATAATCTAAAAGTAATACTAAGGCTTCCCATAAAAACCAAAGTTTAATTAATTAAAATTAAGTTTTATTTCTTCTTCAAGTTTAATATTTACAATTAAAACCTGTTTACCATATATACCCATTAGCTCCATTAAAGGGTATCAAACATTACAATTGGCCCCAGCTTTGTATTTTTCTCTCCTTTTCTCTTGTTTGCCCTTTTTTACTGCCTTTTTTATTTAGGCAGAATGGGGTGACCAGGGGACGGAGAGTGGCTTCATTAAATGGGTGGGGCGTGGCAATTTATCGCCTCTTGGTCCTGGACATGGCATGCGTCGACATATTTTTAATTTTCCCCCTGCTTTCCCGTCAAAACTCTAAATGGGAATCTGATTCGGACATGGATCATTTCAGAGCTATGTAGGCCGTCCTGGACACACGGATTTGTACTTATTAGTCCGCTTAATTACCAGCATGGACATTACAATTCCATCGTCCTGCTATCATATCAAAGGACTTGACTTTGGCCGGCGAGGGGATTAAAATGTGAAAACAAAGCAAATGAAGGACACGCGCCAACAGGAATTCATAAGTCGCATCAGGATTCGTTCGGGAAAGGGTTGCGCGCGATGCCGATAAACTTGAACGGACAGGGATGGGTCCCTGATCCGACTTAGTGGTTGGAATGCCAGTGTTTTTATACGGCAGGGGGCAAGAGGTTAATAGGATGAATATTTGAAATATTCGGAAAAACAATTGCTTAATAAACAGAAACTGGGAGCAGGTATATATATATATGTTATAGGGAAAGGGAGAAGTCGGGGATATATCATAACGATAAGGTTTATCCACAAAAAATGTTTTTCTTCTGATTAAGATATTTCTTTCCATTATGAATGAGTTTATATGTTACTCGCTCAATCTTTAACTGAAAACCCTTTAAAAATATCAATCAAAAGGCTTCTTTTATAGAGAAAATTCCTGCTTCCATATGCTTCCAATATCAATCAAGTGGCCGCCTTTATGGGACACACACAATGTGTCCTTTTTGCTGCATTTCCATTACTTTTTCGAGCATTTCAGGTGGTATAGCGATGATTTCTGCATAAATATTAGCCATGATCTCGTCAATGGTTTGATGCTGGCTGGCGTAAACTTTGCTTTACAAATATCCCCACAAATAGAAGTCCGAAAGGTGTGAAATCTGGAAATCTGGGTCCGATCAATTTAGCCTTTTTATGAGTTTTTTGAGTCAACACCACTGAAGGGATATTTTCAATGTAAAGCGTCATTATTTCAGCGCGTTCTTTTGGAGTAAAGCGATCCATGATTAAAATTTTGCTGAAGTGAAATCAAGTTAATTAGTTCACTAATGACAAAGTTATTCGATATTTAAATACCGACATAAAAGATGGCGCACCCCGTATAAACAAGTCGGGGATATATCATAAAAATTAGGTTTATCCATAAATATTTCGATTATGAATGAGTTTATATATTCTTCGAGTTGAGCTACTCATTTTTTAACTGAAAACCCTTTACAAATATCAACCAAAAGGCTTTCTTTTAGGGAATATTCCTGCTTCCCAGATTTACCCCATGTGCCACCGATATCAGGCTGGGAACTCTTTGGCTTTTCAGTGCTTTAGCCCTAGTCGATGTCGACTTCCCTGGGAGAGGTTGCCTGGCCGAAGTTCCCAGCCGAAAATGTTATGCAATCCGTATGCTCCATATGCTCCATAGTCGTAGTAGTTCCGAGCCTTATCGGCAGGGACGTCTTGGCCTATCGCCAAAGCCTCTCGGTTCCCACAGAGTCGCAGACGCTTATCGCTGACTGGGCCGATGGCTCATGACTGTGGAGAGGCTCATGGATATATGTACATATATTTAGATCCGAGAATGACGTATGTACCATATATATATAACATAACATATATATAAAGACGGCTCCCGACGAGACTGTCCAAGTGCGTGAGCTGCGATGCTCCCCATGGGCATTGTTCATTGATGATGACTAATTTGGAGCAAGGGTCTGGAGCCAATCTTTGTCCATTACGGCCATTATCGCTTCCATTTTGGGGGTCTTTAGTGGATCGCGTAGTCCGATATTTTATCATTGCGCCAAAGACAAAGACAAAGGCAGAGGCTGAGGTTGAGGTAGAGCAGCGGCAATAACATTTTCCAATTACTCTAACGAACTTTTACATACGATGCTCCAGATTTTTGTGAAAAATGAGAAAAGGAGAAAAAGGAGACCAGGCCTATTTAACAGTTTCTTCTGGCGGCATTTGATTAATTTGAGTTCACCATTCCGCTGGCTCTTTCTTTCGGCCGAAATGAGGCCCCAAAAAGGGAGCTCACGCAACATGGCAACAATTTCGGGTTATGGCAATAATAATGAAGACATTTCGAGGGTCCAAAACGCTTTCTAACTGATGGCCATTCCAGCTAGCCCCACTCTCTCGTTCGTGGTTTCGGTTAATGAACTCATCAAAGCCTTCAATTATATTGTAGCCGAGGCAGTCCTTCATTGTATCTAGTTTGAAGTCGGAGATCTCTAATGGCAGAAGCATTTGAAACAAGTCCAGTTGATATGTTTTCAACGTTACAAAATAATGGAAACAAATAGTCAATGGCTTGAAGTATATAAATTCAAATATATTTTATAAAAAAATGTGTTCCTAAATTTACTTAGAGCACTACAGAGTTGTGTTCTTTTTGTTTTTATATTCGATTATTTTTAAATTTAATTGTTTAATAAAAAAGGCTGTAGTTTAAACCTTAAAGTATATGAATTAAAACAATATATAGCTTATGTTGTTTATATTAAACAATTTCCTCCTCTATCAGTTTATTTTTTTGTAAATCAGAATTTATATATTTTTAACAACTAATAATATTTAAAAGAAAACAAAGTAAAATAAATATCAACATATAATAATTATAAACACATATTAAATAGATAAGGCCAAAAGCTAGGCCTGTAAATTCTAGTCTTAATTTGAATTTGTATTTTTAATTATTTTAAAATTGTATTAAAATGTATAAAGCTTAAAATATGTGAATTTATACCTTAACTTGAATAATTTTGCTTTATTTTTGTATAATTTTATATGGTTATGATTATATATAACCACTTTAGATCAGATTTTATATTATTAAAAATCTTTTTTTTTTTTAATAATGAATATTAACTTTAGAACATTTTTAGCATTATTTTTTGGGCATTCATTTAAGAATTTTCGACTTCAACAATATAATATAAGTCTTTTTTTTATAAAATAAAATTAGGTAGAGTTTCCTTATAGTCCCAAAAGCTGTGGGTACTCTTTCTAGTTCAAAGTTATATTTTCCATATCTCCCTTTTTTTATATATCTCTTATTTTATATATATATATTTCCTTTTTTATTTTAATCCCCACAACGCTGTTTTTCACCTGCCAACAGTCTAGAGTTCTCAATTAAAAGTTAAATGCAATTTTCATCAAGTAGGACTCGCTCTCGATGTCTGGGCCTATTAACCCTACCGCTTTGCCTCTATAAAAATACACAGAAAAAAAAAAACTACATAATAACTTATATCAATACAAATTATATACAGAATTAAAATATTTTCTATACATAAATATAAGTTTAAAATCCAATTAATAGAATTTCTACAAAGTTGGGAATTTGTCTTTAGTTAAATTGTGACCTTACCTCCTGCTAATTTCTCCCTGTGCAGGACTCTGTCCCTCTCGCACGCACAACTGCAGATGAACAGAGCGAGGGAGTGGGCACTATAGATGAACTGGGGATGCGACTGAGGTTTCTGCGGTTAGTTGGGACGGCTCTGTCTCCGCTTTCCTGTTCCTGCTACTGCTCCTGCTCCTGCTTCTCCTCCTGCTCCTGCTCCTGCTCTTGGTTTTACCGCTTCTGGTCCTGTTGCTGGGACCTGTTTCCGCAACAACATTGTCGCTTTGTGGGTGTTTAATTATATGCATGTAGCTTTGTTTGCAGTTCCAAACTGCCCAGACACAGACAGACGGCGAGGAGCACTGCCAACGGAATGAAAAAATAAACGAAATTCATTTCAGAATTCTGAAATCGATAAACGCCGTTGTGGCCTCTACAGGTTATTAGATGGCAGCCGCTTCAAACGGTGTCGGTGTCTAGTTTGATGGCCATAAATAGTGCAAACATAAGGTCAAGCCCAAAACTAAACTCATTTGGGCCACAATGTTGCCGCTGGAGTATGGTATTCCCGTCAGAGCCAGAAATATGCAAAGAGTATAAAATAATACATATAACAAATGGGGGCGTGGCTGGGCGGAAGACAGGTTGCAACATTCCCTCATTTTATGTGCACTTCGAAAGCAACTTTGGCGGCAGCCATTACCAGGGGATAAACTATATTTATGTCAAGAGTTTCGAATAAACTGAACACCCAGGCGTTTATAAACCTTTGACTCGAAGTAGGTGATACCTTTTGGGGCCATTTTAATTTTATAATTCTTATTAATAGATCTTGAAACTGTGAGTTAGGGTCTCTTATAGGTAGGTAGGTAAGGCCCTCTCTCTGGTATACAATTTATATTATATTTTAAATTATATGGTACACAATTTATATTAAATAAAATCCCTTTCTAACTTGTCCAAGATTTAACTTAATATATAGAAAGGTCACATACCAAAATTCATAATGATAACTCTAACCCTTGACTAGTTCCCTGAGATTAGTTTATCTTTCGGAAGCAATACAAAATCTATTTATTATAGTAAAGTATAGGGATGCCACATACCAAATTTCACTAAAATAACTCTAACCATTACCAAGTTCCTTGAGATCAGTTTATTTTGTTCTATATTATTCCAACCTAAACGAGTTCTAACCATCTCAGTACAGTGTAGAGATGCCACATACCAAAATTCATAACGATAACTTTGCGGGTTACCGAGTTCGCTGAGACCACAAACTCACACTTTCGCCGAAAGACCCAAAGAAAAAGCAGTTATTAAAGGGGTAGGCCCACGACGCGTGTTGGTTCCTCGAGCTGAAAGGGGTCTGGTTTGGTTTTCTTCTTTTTTTTGGTAATTTCGGAGCCACAAATTGATTCGGTAGCAGCCCAGTGAGGTCGTTGTGTAAATCTTCGGAGGACGTTTACGACTCAATTCCCGCATTTGCGCCATTCTCTAATTTCATTTGCCATGTGCCGCTAGTGATTGCCGTGTTTTCTCTGTGTGTATCTATTGCAGGAAAGAGCTTTACCCTGACCATCACGGTGGCCACGAGTCCGCCACAGGTGGCAACCTACGCCAAAGCCATCAAGGTGACCGTCGATGGACCCCGGGAGCCGCGCTCAAAGACAAGTAAGTGCCTGTTGATATTACGGGAATTATGGTTAAGAAAAGGGAAAGAAATAAGGATATAATATAATTATTATATAAATATTATCTATAAGTCAGGCTGCTAAAAATATTTGATGAAGAGTACAAAGTTAGTTTGAGCCTTTATAAGGATAAATCTAAAGGGATAAAAGTAAATAAATAGTTTTCTTGCATATTTAATAGGAATAAAAATTAATTTATTGTCCTTAAAATTCCTGTCTAATGTCAAGACTCTTGTAAATACTTCTTAAATTATTCCAATATTATTTGATTAATTTTACAAATCAATGTTTAAACTGTTGGAGACTTTTGTAATAAAAAATACTTTCAGGGAACTTTTATAAAATATTTTAAATGTTATATAATTCATAAAATGTAAATAAAATATTTCAAATATTTCAAATTGAAAACACAACTCAAAGGCAGTACTTGTAGGTACTTTAAAGGATAATACAATTAATCCTTGAATGGTTGCGCTCCATTTCATCTTTTTTTTTGGTACCTTCTTCCGTGTCGAATATAATAGTAAATATAAGTGGGCCTCATTGTTTTGGCAATTAGTAATTATCACTTGCCAGCCACAACACACAACACAATGGAAAAACCGTAGGAAAAATAGGGGGAAACTTGTGAAAAGCCTCCCCGCTGCGTTTTGGGTTTCAACATGGGTTGCCAACATATGTTTGCTGTCCGTAATTCCTAATACCGTATTCCGAGTCACTTGGCCCGGCATTCAAGCAAGTGTTTAAGCCGGGCTCAATGGCTAAGCCGATCTGCTCAATTGCCCCTAATCGTGCTCAAGAGTTAATCCCCATTTACCACTGCAACACAAGATGTTTGAAGGTTTTTTTTTTTGGAGAAAGAAATATATATATACTATAAATGATATATTTTGATACTTGCTTTTTAATATAATTAAATATCTTATTGAATATTTAATTTGTAGAATTTTGTCAGACACTTTAAGGGTTTTTAAGATCTAGGTTAGAGCTGAAGGACTCTCTGCCCTCGCTAGCTTTTGTTTATAATTAAATATTAGCTCTTTAAAAAATGAAGAAAATAAAGGACACTGCTGCCATAGCCCAAACTTCCTTATAATTAAAATCTTTCTTTTTTTTAATTATTATTTAAAAAGCTAATATTAAATAATAATTAAAAACAAGAAAGGAAGCTAACTTCGGCACGCCGAAGTTTGTATACCCTTGCA
>JAEIIJ010000234.1:0-32845 GCA_018904815.1 Drosophila ogumai
AACTAATATTTAAAATCACTTAACATTGTTTAAGATTTAAAATCGATGTTATAGTCGTTGTTGTAGAAATTAAAATTTAAAAAGCCTAATCTTGTTATACTGATATTTTTTAAAGGTTCTTAAAGTATACATTCTTCCATTTAATATATTATTTCATTAAATCTTCTAATTAATTTTTTTTAATTTTATGTTTTCCACGTACCCTCTTTCTTGCTATTTTTGACCCTCCCTAGCCCACTGTGCCTGAACCCACTGTTTTTTTACGTGCCGCCTTACCCCAGATCGCTTCCATTCGCTCCTTCATCTTTGGACTGGCAATTCGTATGTAAAATCGCGCATTTTCAACTGTTATCAGAACCACTCTTCGGGGCCCCAGATCATCTCGCACTCACGCAGTGGCGATCTCCTCCCCATGGAGCCCCCTTTCTCCGCCGCCAACAGAAGAAACTCCACCGAAGGCAACGCAAATGGCAATTTAAGTCATTTTGTTTTCTGCTCCTTTTTTTTTGCGTACGATTTTTTCGAGTTTCGAGTTGTTGCAAGGCGAATCCAAAATGGTTTAATATTATGCACAAATCGGGCGAGTTGCGTAGTAAATTATGGGCCATTAACCGGCGGGTAACAGGTAGAGAGCGGGAGGTGAGAGCGGGACTGCTGGGCTTACCTGTCCCGGGCCTCGGGTATTCAAATTTTGTGTAAAAATGGCAGCCGGCCTTTGGGTGTAAAATGGGGGGCGGTGTCTTCGGCGTTGGAAAATCGTAGCAGCAGCAGCAGCACTTCCAGGGAAATGCGTGCTACCTGAGGGAAATTTGCCTAGGAAAATACAGGGAAAGGCACCTTGGCGTAGAGCTGCCTCGGGAACAGCTGTCTTGGATCGTAAAAAGACTAATTTAAAAATCTTTTTCTTTGGCCTTCCAGCGTTCAGTCAGCCTCAGGATGTTGCCGCTACTCCTTCTTCTGCTGGCCGTGGTCGCTCCCTCGAGGCAGGAGAATGCCACAGCGATCCGTAGCCCTAGCTATGTGACCAAGGCGGGCTGCGAGGCTCTCATAAAGGAGTCCAATCTCTGCGATTGTCAGGATCAGGAGATCAAGTGCGAGAACCTGCTGCTTCACAGCGATGAATCCCATCTGTACAGCATCAGCTGCACTATTTTCGATGCTCGGGGCTTCGGCTATATACCGCCTCTTCAGGTGGGCAATATCGGTTCCCTGATCATCCGGAATTGTGCCATACCCAATGCCGAGAGCGTTAAGTATCTGCTCAGTAAGCTGGGAGTATCGAACTACACGCAACTGGATATCTTCAACTATTTCGATCCCAAGAAAAACGATCGCGGCGAGGTCCTACAGCAGCATTACACGGATCACGAGAGCCTGAAGAAGGTATCCATCATTGGCTATAAGTCCACACTGCCTGCGAGGTTCCTGGAGAAACTGCCGGCACTCCAGCAACTCTCCCTGAAGGGCAGCAGTGATCTGCCTGGAAGTATCCTGCATCCCCTCAAGAACCTAACCCATCTGAATATTGTGGTCAAGAATCTGGGCAAGATCTCCGGTGAAATCTTCGCCAAGCAATCCAAGCTCAGGCAACTGATGATCGATTGTGATGCCAAGAACAGCAGCGTGGAGATGTCCGCCTTTGGGCCGCAGGACCTCTGGCACATGACCGAACTGCAGTCGGTGGAGGTGTTCAACTGCGGTGACAATGTGCCCACTGAGCTGTTTTGGATGTCGGACCAGTTGGCCTACATTGGCATAAGGAGCAACATCAGCTACCTGAGCAAGGACTTCCTCAAGTCGCAGAAGAAACTGCTCACCCTGAGATTGGAGCGGAACAACATAGCCAGGCTGCCGAATCAGCTATTCCACAATACCCCCTTGCTCTTGGAGATACACTTGGCCTACAACAATCTGGATCGCATTCAGAGGTGAGCCTAGCAAATATCCAACTAGAAATCCCCCGAATAATTGTATTCCTTATCCAGCGGCCTCTTTGACAAGCTAAGGAACCTTCAGGTTCTCAACTTGGAGCACAATCCGATAACGACAATTGCCCTAAATGCCTTCACTCAGATACCCACTGCCCATATCTATGTGGGCAAGCTGTTCCGGGCGGCGAAAGACAATGCCGCCGACTGGGCTCGATCCACGAATGCCACCATCTGCGAGGAGGAGTTCGTCTACGGGGTGTGCATCTACTGCAAGCGCGATGATTATCTGGACCACTTTTCCGAGTCGGAGAACTGCAACAAGGCGAATGCAAAGGCAAAGGATGTGCTGGCCAAGAAGGTCTACGCGAATGAGCTAAAGGCCATGCCCACCCACGCCTGGAAAAGGGCCAATCCATGTGAGTATTCTAGAGATACAACTTGTGCATTCCATTCCGGCGATTTTCCGACAATAATTTATATTAAATTTGACATGCGACCAGGACGACTCCCACTCAGACTTGGCCAAATTGAAAACGAAATAAAAAACAAGAAAGCAGAAGCACAAAGCACATGAAATACAAACAATATTAATATTTGTTGCTCGCTTTCAACGGCGCTGTGGCGTTGATAAGAAAAGAAAGTTGGGTGCGAAGTCAACAAAACATTTTCCTATATAAATCATCAACGAAAACAATTTATCTTTTGATTTGTAGCCAAGGGGTGGTGGTGGCTGGCTACCAAAATGAAAGAAAAACTTTGCTTTCCGGGGGGTGGGAGAGAACAACATGTCAAATGTAATAAGGCCTAATGTTGTCTTCCCTTTCTGTTTCATATTTTACCCTCCTTGGGAGGGCTGAAATGGATTCGTAAGTGAAAGTCGGATGAGGAGAATCAAGTGAATTATATGCGGGTAGCGAGGGGAAAAAACATTTCAGATTGCTATCATTTATGATAAAAAAAAATACGACATCTGACAGAAGCAACAGGGAAGTAAGAAACTCATGAGCAATGCTCCGGTGTTATGCAAATCACATCTGACATTTGTTATTGTTCATCTAACATGTTAACTCCATAGGGGTGAGGTGCTCCCACAGTGCTGGCATCTCATAAATGTCAAGGATATCACATGCTCAGGCTCTGTGGGTTGCCAGCGATGAAAGTAGATTGAACAGCAATCAAATGTAAATTGCTATAAATGGAAATGCAGATTAGAGAGTGGGATAAAGTCCTCTAAGCGTTTCAAATGGGTGCTTAAAATAATCTAGGGGAGGGGACAGACACTTCTTCAGACTTGAAAAGAGAAGAATTTTATTTTGGAAAATTCTAAAACATTTAATAATTGTAGATCCTAGCTCTCAATCTTAAAGATTCTCTCGCCTCAGCCTTAACCCTTCATCAGCTGTCACCTATTTTAACCACCTAATGGGTGGCCCCTTCTACCTCCTTACTATTCGTTTTCACATTCCTCCTCTGTGGCCACTTTGATGCGCTTTAATGCAGGCCATAACTCATGGCCTCACTTACTCAGTCAGTCGTCCGTCGGCGGGCTTCTAATCTCAATTTGCTGTTTGAGTTGCCACTAATAAAACGCACGACAAACTGACACCACTGGAATCGAAGTGAACCACTGAGCCACTCTCGAGAGCGACGCCACCGAACACCACACCGCACAGGCATTTGTGCCTCCGCCGATACACGACATTGGATTTGGGTATCTTTTAGTTTTTTCTCTTTATTTATTTATTTTTTTTTGTGCTTTCTGCGTTTCCGATAGACATAATTTGTCGGGGCGTGAGGTGACACTGACATACCGGTCTGAACTTAAAGGACAGTCGGATTGATATTCAGCAGAAGGGGTTTCTTTGAGGTTAAAGAAATCGATGTTTTATAAGATGTATTAAAAATAGTATACGTTAAAAATTATATAGAATAATAGAGCATCTAATAAAGGCCACATAAGCCAAATATCTTTTATAGGAAATTAAATAAAAGAAATAGTTTAACTTAAAAAAATATTTCTAAAAGCTTTCATCTATTTTCTACACCATTTCAAAATATTAGGTGCAAATTTATATTTTCAGATATTTCTAAACTAGTGAAACTAAGTTCATCTTAAAACCACTTCAATAAATATATAAAAATTAATATTAATTTTTAAACTCCACCTAATATTCTCCAAATTCCTTCGCAAAAACCCCCTAGAAACTCTCCGTTTTTGAGCCTCTGCTAATAACTGACCAGCGACAACAACTGGGTCGGGTCGTGTTGTCCATCCGTCCGTCCAATCCACTCTTCCCGATACTGCCAATGCGACTGGCTCTCCACAAATGCAGCTTTTGTCCTACTCGTATCTGGCGGATACATTTCAAAGCAATGCCAACTGGCCTGCGTTTATCGCTTGGTAGCCCCGCAGACAAAGAGACCCACGGACAGGCAGATACAGCCAGAGGAGCCGGCCCAGGCTGAGCAGAGAGCAGAAAACAAACAGAAACAGAAAAGCCGGGTGAGGAGCCGTGTGCGAAATTTATGGGCATCAACGTTGAATTTGAAGCGGGATCCCAGTCGCAGTCGCTGTCCCAGTCCCAGTCTCAGTCCCAGTCCCAGTCCGAGTGCAAATCCCAAAAACCTGGGCTCCAGTCCGGAGAGCTGACTAGCTCCCAGTGGCTGGCTTGGCATTTGTAATGCCTAAATGCTTTGGCGAATTGATTTTTGGTGTAAACGATGTGCAATTTTAATGGATTGTGCTGCCAGATAAGCCAAAGGAGGTGGTCTCTCCTGCTGCCAGTCCGCATATGGTGGACCCGACTTCGACGATGCGATCCGTGGCTTGTCGTGTGTCGTTTAATTGAATTTGTTTTGATTAGTTGTGCGCGTTGCTAGTGTGTGTAAATGCAGCTTAAAGTCACCTCTTTGCTCTCTTGCTGGAATTTTAAACTCACTCAAAACAGTGAAATAAAAACAACGAGGGATAAAAACGACCGGGCGGGCCTTGAGGCATTCTGGCGAGTTACCCCGCAAAATTGACATTGTTCCTAGTCATAACATGACGGAAAAATGTCAATTTAAATATTTGCAAATATTTTAACAAGGCATGCCCCAGCAGCGCTAATTTCGCATGTGCGAAATAAAAATTGTGCACATTTTTTTAGAGCCAACACAAAAAAATACAGTAAGAAGAAAAAGCCAGAAAAAGGTGCAACAACTTTTTTAATTAATTAAGGAAATTGATAACGAAAACGCTGCGGGGTAAAGGAAAATATTATGCGAAAATTTTGTGAAAAGAGTAATTTTTGTGAGTCGAGAGTATGTCAAAAATGTTTGTCCAGGAAAAGGCTTACACCATGAAAGGGTTGTGTGTCAAAAAATTAATTTACCTAAAGGTATTTCAAGCAATGTTTTAGTTTTTTTTTTTTTTTGATAATATAAATACCTAAAGGTATGTCTTTTTTTATTATAAATGACATTCGCTAAAACCTTATTCGGAATGATGAAATCCCAATTAAATTAAATAAAAGAATGCAAAACAAAAAATAAATCAAAGAACATATATATTAAAATAGAAAAAACCCCATTGAAATATAAATATAAAAAAAAATATATAGAGTATATAATTGACCCGCAAAGTAGAGTAAACCTTAGCCTTTCCTTTCGCTTTCTAAACATATTTCTTACTAAAATACACCTTAAATTCCTTTAAGAAAAATCCCTCATACATTTTCCTTTGCAATTTCAAAAAGACCCCAAGCCCCTAGGAAACTCAAATTTCAAACTCCTTTCAGAAGTCAATTAGACAGTGAGAAACCAAACACATAACTGCCATATAGCCCCCTTGGGGGTCAATTCGAAATCTCAAATTGAATGACAGCCCCACAGCCGGAGCAAGTGCCCGGCAGTGCAGTTAACTTGTTGATTTTGGCCACAAAAGGGGGCTAAGGCCCCCGAGAATTCCAGGGGGAGAGAGACTTAAGTCCCAACCGGAAATCTCGGCAGAATTTCAATTGTTTATGCGTAAAAGTCAATTTGTGAGCCGAAATTCGAGTCCCAGGCAATTTGTGTGTTGTGTGTATGCATTTCAATTAGAATAAGATTGACAGCCAAGCTTGGGGGGCGGGTTCTTCGGCCTTTAACAATGGGGATAATATCCCCTGGAATTGCACTTGCACTTCCACTTGCACCGAGCGATAAGGTTATGCACTTGGCTTGTGGTTTTTCGAATCTAATTGAATTTAATTGACTCGGTTTTAGGACTCGTGGAAGGGGGGGAGCCAACGCACTCACTGGGAGGGGTGACTTTCGCAATCGGGGGAAATAGCCGCCTTAAAGTTGGACTTTAGTCGTAGCAAATGTGTTGCATGTGTTGGCCGGGGCCCGCAGTTGGTAGCAGTGAAAAATTGCAGCTGTCAGCGTTGGCCAGAAAAATGATTTGTTGATTTTGTTTTTGTGGGCTTGAGGAGCTCTGCTCGCTCGTGGGGTTGCATAAATCATAAAACGCTTTACATATTGCATACATATTGGATGCATTTTTCGTGTATATGGCCTGCTGCACTCCCGTGCCTGCAATTAAACTTAATATAAATGTCTAGTAATTATTGTGTCTGCCGGCCAGACCGGCTTAGACTTATAATTCACTCAACAAGCTTGCCGAAAACGTATCTAATTTAATAATCTTTGCAGATCCCGAGAAGAAGAACCAGCCCTAAGTACCGACGCTCTTCGCTATAATTTTACGCATCAGTTCTAGCTAGTTTAAGGATTTATGAATTGTTTATGTATTCCACCATTAAAGAGATTAAAATAAACTGAAAAACTAATGGGATTAAGCGAAAAATGCAGAGTGTTTGTTATTACTTTTTTGTTTCGTGATCAGCTTTCATCAGAGTTTGAATTAATTTTAATTATACTATTTCAGCAGTGTTTTATTATGGCAACTTTAACACTAATGCAAGCTTGACATTAGTTAATATCCCTTTGCAGTCAAAGCTATTAGCCCAAACGAAATACAATAGCATTCCATTTGCCATCGAACAACAGCGGCAGAATGGAACTAATATTTGCCAAAAATGCCAAAGCAAAACGGTTGGACTGGCATATAAAATCACAATAAAACAAAACAATGCGGCAGGACACGGGGCAAAAGGATCCTGAACGCCAAAGGCGACTATTGTGCACATGTAATGTTGATCCTGGGTGTGGGGGTGTTAAAAGAGGTGGGGTTTTTTTCGAACTGAAAGCTTTCTCCAATCTCTCGCGCCTTTTGTGTGTGTGTGTGTGTGTTTACATGGTGATTTTTTGCCGGCACGCGATATCCTTTTTGCCATCGCTCTGAATGTTTACCCTCCGAGTGCCACCACCTCTGCATTTTATTTCTATCTCTGTCGAGTTTGCTCCTTTCTGGCTGTCTGTCATGTATGGGAAACTATGAAACTACGCCCTGGCAGCAAACATTCAACTATTGTTTGCACTAGCCTTGGTCCTTTCCAGCTTTTCACATAATTGTTGGCGCTGCATTGTCCTTCAGACAAAAGGGAGTAACACCAAGGAACAGCAGCAATAATAACAACATTTGTCGTTAGGGTATTTATATGGATTTATGACCGAAACGCTGGTCCAAGAAAGTTAATTAAGGGGGAAGAAGGTGAGTGTATTTGAAAGATAAAGAAATGTTCAAGGAAATTTATAAGTAGTCGTGAACTACGTTATAAAGTCTCCAAGGTCTTGTAACAATATAATCCACAAAAAGGTAAGAAATTTAGTGTTAATTAAGTTATAAAACTGCTTGTTTAATCACTTACATAATATTTAAAATTCTGAAGAAGTTCTGTATTCAAGGTTCAGAAAAATAAGATTTATTACTTTATTTATTTGTTGTTTTTTTATATTTAAAAAAAATATTTAAATATTTATTTCGACAATAACTAATAAGAAACCCCCTTTGTAAGTTTATAAATTTCTTATTTAAATTCTTAAAATTTATTCTCCCAGTTCTAGAGGCACCTGAAGGCCGTCGGAACATTGCACAACTGCAGGAGGTGTCTCCTGTCCGCTGTCCCTTGTCCGTATCATGTCTTCATTGCTGGATGCAAACAACAACGGCAAACACTGGCAACAGAAACTGAAACAGAAACAGAACCACCGGCGGCTGTAATTTATGCACGCACATGCAGCTGGCTGCATTTTTTGCAAGGCCTCTCCGCCGCGCCGTTACGTTTACGTTGTTGCATGTTGCCGCCTTTTTGGGGCGTTTTTCGCCACAAATATTGCAGGTGCAACAAACAGCAGCACGTGGCATGTGCAACAATGATGTCAAACAAAATATGCAGTTGCAGATCTAACATGGAAGAGGGGGGAAGCAGTGCCTCGGTGCCCAAACAGATACATTTCGTAGTTGATTGGGTTGTCACCACCAGGTTGTCGCGTGGTTGGAAAATTTCAAGTGCCCCTTGGTGGGGGATTTTTTCTGCTTAGGATTCCTAACAAATATTTTAGGCTTGAGAAATAGTTGTTTAGGCTGAGAATTAACTTGTAGAAACCAAAATAAAGGCGGAAATATATTTTTAATGGATTTATTTTTCAAAGAATTGCATAATGCAAATATAGGAAATTACGAAGATTTTATCACCTGTATTTTTTAGCATAAATAGGAAAAAATATTAAAAATAAATAAATGTATTTAATACAGGCATAAAAGGGTAAAATACAATATAAAAATGAATTAAATATTATTAAAATTAATGCCACTAAAATCAGTTCTTTTCCTTGCTACCCTACGAGACCACCCCCTTTAAATGAATGGTGCCTACTTTAGGGTGTCTTTGCATTCCTTTCCTGTCACATTATAATTCCTAACTGCTTCTAGCTCAAAACGTCTAGAGAGGTCCTTAGCTGAGGGTAGCAAATTACTCTGGTTTCTATTCAATTGTCGAATAAATCTTTCGCCTTTTACTAAAGATTTCCGTGGATAGGAACACTCTAATGAGTCTAAACTAATTTTTATTAGTGCCCATAGGGATTATTCCCTGGGGCCATAAATAATACATATTAAATTAAGATTTAACCATTAAAATATGAAGAAATCTCAATGTTAATTTGATGTATTCAACCTTCTTGATGTATTTTCTATAATATCAGGGCAACTATTGCTAAACTTCCCCCAGTTAAATATTTCCACATTACCTCAATCATCTAATATTGACTTGGCCCAAACCGCTCAGCCGTTTAGCCGGGCTTTAACAAATAGCCTAAAGGACAATCGGGGGCAGCCGTCGAGTACGACAAAAACACATGAATAATGCAGGGCATTTACCGCTTTGACCACGCCCACTCATCAATCGCCCCCCGACCAAAAGCCTAAGCATCGAAATTAGCGCAAACAACAATTAAAAATGCTTGAATGCATTTAATTATTTTGTTGATTGTTAGTACAAATATCCATATGCCATGTTCAAATCGGAAAAACTAATCAAAAATGCAATAGAAAAATACATTTTGCGCAAATTAATTAAAATTATCGAAGCGAACGGACAAATCAACAATGAAATAAAAAAAAAAATGAAACTAAAAACAAATGGCAAAGCCAAAGCAACTAATTAATGAGTTGATTAATAAACAATTAGATGCCAGAGTTGGGTGGGAATATGCTATATAGTTAGCAAATCGATGGAAATTTATGAGCTGGTAATTGACGCCCACACACACACATGAAAAGTTTTAACAAAGGACACGACTAGGAAGTACCTGGTAAATGGGTTAATTTTAACTTAACATTTATTTTAAAAAATATATCAAAAATTATATAGGTTTTACTATACTTGTATAAAGTGTAGTTATGTTTTTTGTTTATACCAACAATTTTCCAACAATTATTGCAAGCTCAGTATACCCTAATGCCAACCATAAAAACGGGCCCATTACTCAGCAATCTGGCCAAGTGGCGACTGTTGTAAATCAAGTGAGCCAGGCCAGAGCCAACTTGTTTGCTCTTTTGGCATGCAAACTTGCCCCAGCTGGAGTTGAAAAGTCTGGAGAAAAATACAAAAAAAAAAGAAAAGGAACAGCACAGACCTCCCGCCCACTCTTTAGATCTCCAGCTAGATACCCGAAAATTTTTATTTTTCCTCCGGACGACTACCTAGCACAAAAGTGGGTGGAGCAGTTTGGATATCCCGGTGGCAGCCACTGCACTTGGCTTCTGCAGTTGCAAATTTCTTACTCCCCGGCCTGTGTGCCATGGACACGCCCACAGTGTTTCCCAGCCTCCTGCTGCCGCTGCCGCTGCTGCTGCCCTCGGGTTCTTTTTCGGGCTTACACACACTCTTGGGTATACACACATAAATATATATAAAAGCAGCCACTGTTGATTGTTCAGATAAGTGGGCCCACGACTCGACTATGCCTTCGGTTTGGATTACAATACGTATTGGCCAAAGTACGAGTATCAAGCGCAAATATGTTAATTGCCGCCGTGCCAAAACAGAAGCCAAAAGCGTCGCCTCGGCGTGGGTTCTCTTCGGGGGCAGCGCGGTATCTGATTGTCAGAGTTCAAATTGAAATTAAAATAAATGTTCCAGAAGCGTTAATTGCTTCATTAACAAACAAATTACCATACAGATGGAGGCCATTGTGCCATTGAAATTTGGAGTTTAGCAGTAATTATTTGGTACTTAGGATATTTCTTACAATAAACTGTAGAAGATTCTTTTGTATGTGTAAAATAACGTATCTTTTAAGATTAAATTGCTTTAAATTTAAAATGTAAAGAGCTTAAATATTTTATTTTTAATTAAGATATATTTTAATGTATTTGCAAAACATGGGTATATTTTGGCCTTAATTATGTATATAAACTCTTCAAGCTTTAAATAATTTATTTATATATTTTGTAAATGATAATTGTATAAAATATTCATCAACCTTACGAAAATTAACTTCCAGAAGAAAATAATTAACAAGCTCGCCAGTCAATTTATTTAGCAAAAAAATTCCCTTCAAATTCCACAAATTTCTTATAATTTAAATTAATTTAAAGACACAAAAAAACGTTAATTGAACTGCATTAGAGTCAACATTTGATAGCTTAATTTACATGAAAATTAACTAAAACAGACGCCGGGTGAGAAGGCAAAATCACTGGAAAAACTGGAGCCCCAAAAGAAAACCCAGCGGAAAATACCAAACTAGAATCAAAAGTAATGGTCTCAGGGCACAGGAGTCGTCATCCCTTCGGCCTGCGCCGAGGTTCATAAAGACGCAGACCATTAAGACGTTTTAATTCTTGATTTTGCACCCTCGTCGCAGAGCAAAGTCTATTTCTTTATTTTTTTTTTTTTTTTTTGTGGGACCAGTGTCCAAGGACTGGCAGGATTCCGTCGTGGCTCATGACCCACGAGGACCGTCAATTTCTGGCCCTCGTTTTGCTGCTTTATGCCCTTCGTCTGTTGTCGTTTTATTTTTAATTTCGTCTGAGCGCGTCTTTTTTATGCCGTCGAGGCTCATTAGATTTGCAAAATGTTGGTCGTTAATGTTATTAGGTTCTTGGTCTCTGACCCCCGCGAGAGCGGCCAAATTGCAATTGGATTAATAAATGCCATTAGGCATTGCAAGTGTTTTATTTTTATTTCCATTTTTTTGGGAGGGATAATTTGTATTTATGCTGTCATTTTATGCCACATTTGAGTCGAGTTATGGTCAGTGGAAGAGAGAGAAAATACAAAATGAATTATTAAGGACAGAAATAATAAAATTGACACTTGGAGTAATAAGAAATTCATAGAAATTCAATGCTTAAAGCGACCTAAAAATTATAAAAAAAGTTTTGCTAAATATTAAATTAAATATTTCAAAACAGAAATTCAATAAGGTTTCCCCATTTTTCGTGATGGATAATTTATATTTATGCTGTCACTTTAGTAACAAAAAAACCAAAGGGAGGGAGCTAGAAAAATGGAAATGGAAATGTGACAAAAGTCAACAATAGCTGAAGTTATTTTGGCATTTCCCGGGGTGACTTTTGTGGGTGTGACCCCGACACTTGGCAAACAAATTTGTCCAACAGCAATTAGACCGCCGCGTTTTTTATTATTTTAATATAAATGAAGTGAAATTAAAAGGCAACTGTGTGTTGACAAAGGCAGCAGCAGTCACATGTGGTCAGCGCCAGAAAATCATCATCAAAGCAGTCGCACGTGTCTGGGCGGTATACCGTATTCCGGGGACCCGAGTCCTGCCGCAAATGCTTTTGACACCTTTCAGCCACCTCTGAGGGTGTGTGTGTGTGTGTGTGTGTGAAAAAAGTCCAGAACAAAAGGTCACTGTGGCCGGGAGGGAGGCCACTGGCCAGTACCCCCACACACACATAACCTTTAGCCTGACGGCAGCAAAGCCCTGAGTTAATAATAATCAAAAATCCCAAAAATCCCTGGCCACTTGCTAATGAGAAAATTCATCAGGAGGCTCAGTGAACTCGAAATTTGAGAAATACGAGTAACGTAACCCTGGAACTCATCTCAATAACTTCCAGGCTGACACCTTTTCAGATCTTGGCAGTGACAGGACAGGTGTTTTGGTAAAAAGATGTGAGGTCATCCTTGGTCAGTTTGAAGACGTTGAACTTTTGTAATGGGTTTAGAGGGTCTTACCAAGTATTATTTTTTATTTGTTTTATATGATATACAATTTACTTTCTAAAAAAAAACGAATAAATAATGCCACTGGATAGTAAAAACTTTAAACTATAATTTTGAGCACCTCAAACCTATCAAATTTCTTTCTTTTTACCTTCAACCTTTGGCTCTCCTCTTAAATTTAAATATATTAACTAGCTGACTTGGCTTATTCAATTAGCAAAGTTAATTATTAACCAATTTCCACTCAACACACACTCATTTATTCAGGCACATATCAATTTATAACCAAATCTAGGGATTTCCACAGGGATTACGTCTGGAAATTCCGCCGTTACTCTCCCGTAAATTGAATTCTTTTTGGCAAACGAAACTAAATGAATTAAAACTGAGTTCAGCTGCAGTCTCCCCAAAAATGTGTATATACGTACCCCCAAAGGAGGTGGAAAAAATAATTAAATGATAAACTAATCTACACCCAAGCCTTTAATAAGCCAGCGCCAAAGAGGCAAACTGCTGGAGTCGGAGACTTGGGGTCTATATGTGTGGGGCAAAAGTGGGTGGAAAGAGGGGGAGTGCTGGAAAGGATATCGCCCAGGCTGGGTGTCCTTGCTGGGTTCGCCGCCTGTGCAAATAATTATTATTTTTCGAAACTATAAATCTGCTTACAAAATATTTTCGTGCATTTTTCAACCGAAACCACCCACAGCGAAGGAGGTTCAAGGGGCACCAAGGAAGGGGTATTGGTGGCGGAACACCAGACTGCGCCAACCTCGGCAATGATATACAGTTTTCAATTAAAAATTATAGTCTAATGAAATTTTCCAGAGCATCGCCGGCAGGAGAGTTTTCTCGGCTTTTTATTTATTTTGATTATGAAAAACGAAGGGAAAAGGTCCCAGTTCCCTCAAACTTTCTGGGGGAATGATGAAAACCTTTTAAAGGTTTATAGAAAGGGTTTTGCCAATCAGTTTTTGGCCATTTCAATATAGTTTCTCCCATTTACCATGACTCGGAAAACATTTTGTCATCTTATGTACGAGTCCTTTGATTTATGCTATTTACTTTTTATCAAGCTGCCGTCTGCACTGGCTCCAAAAATAATTACAAAGCCGAGCGAACGTCCTTCCCCTGCTCCTTCTGCTACATTTTTCGATCAAATTTCTTAGTTTACAAAAACTACACACACGGGCACACACACACACACACACACCCCGACCACAAAATATTTTGGTATGAAAAATGTCCAAATTGCAAACCGAAAAATGTCCTTTAAAATTGGGGGTAAAACATGGGGTTCTTCCGGCCTGTGGTCCATGCCTTTTGTTTGCTTTCTAATAGTTGGGGACGATGAGCACCTGTCCCAAAGCCGGAACGGAACCCTGTTCCACCCTCTCACCTGTAATCCGAAACATTGTTGGTTTTAGTTTTCTTTTTTTTTTCAACAGAAACTCTAGTTTATAGTTTGAGTAATTTGCTTTCAAGCGGTTTTTAATATCAAAGTATTGCTGAAATATTCCCTGAAAAATAACCAACCCTCCGTGGAACAGCAACAACAAACTTTCCATACCGAAAATGCGTAGAAAATCTGTTTGAAATTGTTATGTCATTTTTATGCAAAATATTTTCGAAATAACAGAAAGCAAAAGCACTGAGCCGGACCTCGCGCCTTGTGAGTGTCATAAAAACGGGGAGAATCGTAACATTTAAAAGCTGCTTTCATGGACATAATGGAAAAAAATATCAAGGGAAAGTGAAGAAGTCATCAAAATGTAACTCAAGACACTTACCGAGACTAATTTCTGTCCTGTCCAGGATTTTCGTGGGCTCATTTTGCCATTCGTTTCACTTCTTTTTTTGGTTTTCCACTCTGTTTTCCATTTTTTTCTGCTTATTTTTAGGTGGGGAATTTCTCTCTCACCCCAACAGTTCATTAGCCAGAATTTACAGTCACTTTTAGGAAATGCAACCGAAATGTTACACACAAATGTAGGCCCAAAAAGGCAACTTTGCTTTCGAGGGATGCTCTAGATACTTTGGCCCAAACATCTGAGGTCCTTCTCGCCCACAATTACCATGAATATTAAGCCACAATAAGAGCCAAAAGCTGCAAGCTGAACTCGCAATTGATGGAGCCACAGATGTTTCGGTGTGGTTGTGGTTTTGGTTTTTCGGCTTTTCATCCTCACCTCTGCCCAGGTAATTGAAGGGAGGGTTGCTACCTAATTTCACATTTTTGGGGTGGGGGTAACTGAGATACTTTCAAGAACCAAATGCATTTTTAATGAAATTTATGTTGGTTTGCATTAGTAATTGGAAAGGGCATGCAAATGGCTTCCTTTTGTTTTTGAATTTTGGGGTAAGGGATAACTATAATATTTTACAGGGATTTATTACAAAAGTTGCTTATGTAGTTGAATATTACAACTATGAAATAATTTTACTCTTTGCAAGTCTATTATTTTTTTAGATAATTAAATCTTATAGACCTTTCCAAAGCTGTTTTTTATTTATTAAAAATCTCAAAAATACAGCTGACCCATTTATTTAATCAAAAATTAATTCATTAAATCAAATTAAGGTTATTAGCATTATTTAGAAGCGAACGAGATAGTCTTAGCAGTTCTTAACCCTTACAATAAATTCCAAAATAAACAAAATAGACCAATCCAGTACCCTCTTCTCCCTATCTTGCTTAGGTTTCTCATCTAAAGAGACTCAAAAAAAGAAATTATTTAGACTAAACTTCAAGCCCTGCTTATATCACTACCCAAATATTCGTTTCTCTAGCTCATCTCTGTAAGCTCTCTCACTCATTTCAAGGCTAATCAAGTGTAGTCCCTGGAGAAATGCGCATTCATTTAATATTTCCAAAATTCCTGCTTACCCTAAACGACCACTTCCTTCCCCTTTCCCAGCTGTTAAGGTGCATTACATACGCAGTCATAACTCAATTCCTCTTATTCTGTTGCCGGCTCGACTCCTGTCCATTTGCGATGTGATGGCTGCCAGGCAAATTGAATTCAAATTCAATTTGAACTTTTCAATTTCGGACCCGCTGAGGGGAGGATAACAACGGACGAACACACACACATTTCGAATGCGTAAAATGTAATGAAAATTATGAGTTGAACCTGAGAACCCGAGATGAGAAAAAAAAGTGAAAGCCAAATGAAATTTCACAAACCAAATTGTTCATGCACTTTTGAGCAACACTTTCGGCGTTAACAGAGCAGACAGAGGCTCAGACAGTTGGCTAAATGAAATGAAACATACTCGTAAATTTAAATTGAAATTGAAATACGGCAAACTTCAGACGTGAGAGAGCTGCTGTTTTTGTTGCCTTTCCTTGTCCGTTGCCGCGGGCAGCGTTTTTGTTGCTGGGTGTGACATTTGACGCCCGTCGAGGGAAATTTTCTCCACTTTCCACCCGGGCTTTTCCTCACCCATCCGCTAGTTATGACAGTTACAACTTTAATCAGACAACCCCAAGCTCCCGCCCAGAGCACAGGGCACATTCATAACCAGCGAAACTTTTACGAGGCACTTGGCCAGTTGATGAGACCCTGTACAGGCAGGACACCCAGGTACTGCCGCTGGATGGATCTGGTCCAGGATGTTGCACATTGTTGACCAAACATAAAGACAGATATTCGACGTCAAGTGGATATAAGACTGGGATATGAATGTGGCTTCGACTGAGAGTTATTCCTTGACTAAAAGGTATTTCACGTTAATAATTTTACTTTTTAATATTTTTACAAGTTATTTCATTGATTTAATTATACAATATCCTTAAATTTTTACTTTATAGTTTATAAACCAAGAAAATGGGTATGTAAGAACAAAACCTCTTATGCACCCTAACAGCCAGCAAACCATTGCCCTCCTTTGCATTTAGTGCCACATTAAAGACACCTTTACACCCCAGAATTCTATCTAAAATCCAACCAAAACCAGACACAATCACCAGTTCCCAGTCCCTTGATCCGCAGGGCAGGCACAAACAATTATTATTTTACAAATTGATATTTATGAAGCAATTTACAAAATGTTTTTACGCCAAACGACTTTTTCACATTGCTCCTCTGCAGGCGCTGCAATCCCTCGGAGTCGGGAGTCTGAGGCTTGCACAAACATTGCACAGATTGCAGTCCTGAGCTGGGATCCTGATTTCGTCCTTTTGCCCTTAGGCCGTCGTGCTGCATTGGCATTGCAGTCGGGGGCGGCAAAAAATACCATGAATTTCATTGAGGCAGCGCCACAGCCAGAACAGAATGGCTGACTTTTCCCAGCCCAATGTTTATTAATTTTATTGAACAATTAATTAAATGCGGCCAAAATGTTTTGTCAGCGGCAATGCCAACGACAGCTGCAAACGACGACGATGATGGCTCTTTTCGGATCGCCTCTTTTCGTTTGTTGCACTGCGCCTGCAAGTATGCAGCACGATATTAAAATACCACAAAAACGTGACTTGGTGAGGAGGTTAAGGACAATGGAAAAAGGATGTGGGGGATGTTCTGGGAAACATTTTCTAGAAAAATTAATTACTTATATATTATTTAAAAAATAGAGAAGTGATTAGAAAGATATTATTCAATATAAAATATATTATCAAATTTATAAAAAATGATATAATATTTTAAAATTGTTTCTCATAATAATTTTAAACCACCCAGCTAAATTCTTTACCAGAACACCCCACAAAAAATTTGCATATGATTTTATGAAGTGCAACAGCAGTTGCAACAGCAATCAAAGGACCGTTAGCACTCAATGCAAAACGTTGCAGTCACAAATTGTTTTTATTGATATGGAGCCCGCCCCGACCAGAAAATAAAGAAAATTG
The DNA here is from genome assembly GCA_018904815.1 of Drosophila ogumai. Classification (NCBI taxonomy): domain Eukaryota; kingdom Metazoa; phylum Arthropoda; class Insecta; order Diptera; family Drosophilidae; genus Drosophila; species Drosophila ogumai. Next base: position 17,403 of record JAEIIJ010000234.1, read on the forward strand.
CCAAATGAAAATAGGCAAATGGCAAAATGTGGCCCATTGTTTTCCAAAAATATATGCAGATGTGTGTGCCCAGTCCCCCCACACAGAAAAACAAATGCAGGCCATAACAGTTTTGTTATTTAATGGCAAATTTATTTGCATATTGTAACATTCAAAGTGGGCATTGTACTGCTGGGTGACACAGGAGGAAAACGAGTTGGCAAAAAGGGGGAGAGGGTGGAAAGTGGGGTGGGAAATTTGAAAGGAGGCTGGCAAGCAAGCGATATGCACTTGACACTGAAGTGGCCGCTACTACACACATGAGGAACGCTCTGCCAGGGGTTTCTATATATATTTTATTTTCAAGGGTTGATCGCCTTTCAAAAAAGGTTTTTTCGGTTTTTTTCGCCTTTTGGTTTTTCGGTTTTTGCACACACACTCACTCGCCGCGCTCGGCTATTTAGCGGCGTGGCGCACTTAAGCAAATACAAATTTACATTTCGCTGCCATAAACACTTTTAAATTTGAATTTCATTCTTTTTTCCCTTGTTTCTGTGCCCCCTGCATGCAAATTGAAATTGATGCCAAGGTAAACAGTTTCTATGGAAAAGCCAGACAACTGGGCGGAAAAGGTCAGCACGGTTCCAACTCCCCCTCGCTGCACCGAAATAAATTACTTATGAAATACACAATAGAATATTAGCTTATGAGAATTTTACATTTCACAGCAGTCAATAAATTCTATAATATTTGCAAAATATAATTTATAAGAGTTTAGATTTTAAGGGATCTAAAAATGTAAGAATATAAAATATAGTGTGGATAAACTGAAAATAGCTTAGCCCGGCCAATATATATTTTGTTTGGTATTTGTATTAAAATTTTAAAAATATTAACATTTTATAAAAATATAAAAACTACTGCAAACTGTTTCGTCTACTTTCCTTTTAGTGTAGATGATCTGAAAAAGAGCTTAGCCTGGCCAATTGCGTTGACATCTTCTGCTGTCCATTGGTGAAACGGAAACCCTCGAGGAAATGTCTTAGCCATAAGTCAAAGCCACTTCACAAAACACTTCCGGCTCAGTGGGACGCATTGTGGATTTTCTATTATCCGCTTGTTGGATTTCCCTTTATGCTTGAGGTTTTTTTTCGGTTTTCGCATGATTACCTTGCAAATTGATGGGGCATATTTGCTATTGAAGGAGATTTAAGCTAAAAGTTAGTTTTTAACGTTAGCATATTTATGATATATAAAATATTTTTAATTTAATTACATTTTAAAAATATTTAAATTATTAAGAAATTAAATAAAATTTGTAGTTTAAACCTAAAAGCTCAGGCTCTTAGTCGTTGTCTTGACACTTGAATTTCACTTGTTAAAATTATTAAAGTAACCATAAAGAATATATTAAAATGTAAATAATTAATAAGTAAATGTATATCAAATGTGTTTCTAAAAATACCTTTATTAACCTGATTTCTGTATTATTTTCCTAAAGGAAAACACATTTTCTTTTGTATTACAGAGAATCCCCGAGTTGCTCTTTTCCTAGAAACCCTTTTGGCAACATTTTCTCACCCCTTCCAGACCCGTACTTAGTACTACCACAAGTAGCTTTGTTTCTTCACCTCCACATTTCACTCCAGTTTGCAATTTTCCCCTTTCTTTTTTTCTGTGCTGCCGGTTTGCAATTGAAATGGTATTTTCCTTTCCGAGTGTACACTTGTTGCTCGACTGGGAGCGAGTCGGCGGCGGTGGCCTCACTTCGATGAGGGTTTATTTTGGCAGAAAAGTGGAAACTTTACCCCTCAGCTTTGCCTCTTTTCAGGGGTCGCCCTTTTCGTTTGTAGTTTTTCGGTGGTTGCTACCGCAAAGACCCTTTTGGCTGAGCCACCACAAAAAAGCTGAGGAAAATCGTCGCATAAAAAGGGGCGTTTAGTGTGTAAAAAGAAGCTGGGAGACCGAGAGCCCTCTTGTTGTTTTTGTTAAATTTTGCAGAAAGTCACCAAAAAATCACCGAAGCACCCACCAACCACCACCCTCCCACACGAATCCACTCTCCCCTTGTGTGGGTGGCTTTCGCAACCGGGTTTTTTGTTTAGCCTTTTGGGTATTTAAACTAAGCGGATTGTGTGGGTGACATGAGTAGGTGTTAAGTGGCTTTGTCACTTTCCCACTGGAGTGGCGCAAGTGTGAGTGTGGGAAAATGTTAGTGTAGCTTCAATTCTACTAGAAGAGAGAGTGGAAATACTCGTAGCACCCACAACAAGTCTTGGGAAAAACCAATCAGTTTGCTTTGCACTCAATTTAAGCATTTAATTGCTTTCTGCAATCATTCGAAAGGCACTCGGAGAACGGAAAATGCCTCTCAAATTGTAAAATCTCGACAAAATTAATCAGTTTGCTCTGCCTAGGACGTCAGAGCAATTAATCCAACTCAAATGACTGACTGATTCTATCGCCTTACCAAAGATTTGGGGGCGGTTGGGCGGGAGATGTGCCAGGCAATAAATCGTTGCCTGATGCTATGGCTGTTAATTTGCAATTCCGATTTCAATTTGAGCACAATTTTTGCTTCGAAAAATATGGCTAACGGGCAATTGTTCGGTTTTGGCAGTGAGTAAGTACACTGAAGGGAAAATTTAACTGATTAGAAATTTAGAAAATATCAAAGAACTTTAAAGGGAAGACATTACCTACTTTTTGGCAGCCTCTGACTGGAGTTTTTTAAGAGAATAATATTTTTAAAATAATTAAATTAAATAAATAAATAATTTACACCTATTTTTAGTATGACAACTTTTTGCTCTTTTATTTAAAATACTTTTTACTTTCAAAATCAATTTTATTTAAAACATATGCATTTCTTTGAGTGACTCATTGCTGGTCCCCAGTAGTAACCGCAAACATTTGACCAGTAGCCCGCAGGGACTATGGTTACTCCTCCTGACCCTGATGCCTCCTCTCTACACCCCCTTCGATGCGGATGTGGTCATCCTGCGTCCGTTCCGACATGCGTCCGTTTGTAAGCCATTCATTTGTCCAATCATTCAACCGGAAGCTATACCGTTTGACACACATATACCCGTAGAGCTGCCTGACGTCCGGAATTTGCCAGCGGTGTTTTGGTGCCCGCTGGGTGTCGCACTCGCACTTGCATGACACATGCAAATTTTCCAGCACCCATACCCAGGCACAGCCACATCCGAATCACCATCCACTTCCGTATCCGCTCTCTGCTGGCCATGTGTCATGCGAGTGGCAGTCGCCACTTAATTCATTTGATGCCGTAATTTGGCAATTTCTCGCAGATTTCCAGAGTCTGACATTCGGATTTGATCAATTAATTTGAATAACACCGGTCATTTATCATGTCGCGGCAGCAGCAGCCAAAGGGTTGCCCGGCAGGAAGGCAGGAAGGATATATATGGCCAGGTCTGGGGTTGCTGATTGGAGGCGACCAACTTAATCCCTCATCGAGTGACTCCGTTTTGGTTTTATTTTGCGCATATCACAGGGGATTTCAATTGTTTTCATTGGGTTGTTTTTTAACAGTGTTTTTGGGGATATATGGGGAGATTTTAAAGAATATATAGTAAATATATCATGGTTTGCAGTGAAACAATGCATGTAATGCATAATTAAAAAAAATAGTCATTGGTAATATTATTTTATTTAAGAACCAACCGAGAAATAAGGGGATTCATCCTAATCTTCTTTACATCGATAAAATATAAATATATAAATAAATAAATATCACAAATAAAATAAATAAAAAACAAATAAAATATTTATTATTCCCTTACCAAAACCACAACCTTTGAACCTTCTTCATACGTAGCTTCCACAAATTTCGATATCATTTCGGCATCTTCCATTACCGCAAATAATCATAATAAATGACAAACGAAATGCTGAAATTATGTTTTTTAATAAGCACAACAATACTTTATGGCATTGCCTCTGTACTCCTCCACCCCCTTTAAGCCAATATTTCTTTTCTTTCTTTCTGTTCTTCCACCCAACCAAGGAAAGTCACGTAAAAAGTAAGCAAAAGAAAGCGAACAACAAAAGAAAAACAGGGTCTGAAAGGAGACACGGCTGCTTAGATAAATGAATGCGAATTACGACAAGCCAGGACAAGGTGGAGAAGGGGGAAATTTTCCAGCGGAAAAACTCCAGCCTCCAATGCCACATACTTTGCATACTTTTCTTTTTCCTTGAAGCATTCGAAATAAGCGTGAAGCCGCAGCAACTGTGTAAAATTTGTTTTGAAAAAATCTCAAAAAAAAACACAAAATCACAAAAGCCGAGAAAAAAATTATATACAAATGACTTTTTATGTTGATTTCATGGACGCAGCTGTTGTGCGGGGATGCCCCCGCTGTTGTTCCTCATAATTTATTATCCTGCACGGTTTGTTTTATGAACTTTAAATAAAAATTTATTAGCAGGCAAGGGGAAGGCGGCGATAAAGTCGAACAAGTTGTGCGGCATGTGGCTGTCGCAAGACAGTTTGCATTTTTGATTAATTTCCATTTTTCGCCATCGCTATCGACGATGCATCAATCAAAGTTTTCAGCATTCTGTCCGTGAAATGAAACAGGGTGACTGAAACTTGTATCTCCAGCAAAGGGAAAAAGGGAATCCCCCTAAAGAATGAAGTTTGATGTATGAGCCCATCAATAAATTTGGACAAATACGGCAAGTGGTCAGTCATTTTGAAGTGGTTCTATTTCTTTAAATTAAAGTATGCAAGGACTTAACTTTAATATTTTTATACAAAAAGAAATTATTTTAATTTGAGACAAAATTATGGTTTAAAATATAAAGGTATTAATACAAACTCCTTATATTTTCCCCCACAATTTTCACACTCTGAAACCAAAAATCTCTCTTCAAAACCAGCTCCAACTTTCAAATTCATTTGTTGACGTCAGTCTGATCCCCTGCCGTTTTGGCATCCCAAAAAAAAATCCAAAAAGAAATCTTAATCCAGACTGTTTATGGGGGGAAATGTAATACAATCTCACAATTTAACGCTACTTATGCACGGCGTATGAATTTCATGCCATTTGTAAGCCACTCCAAGGCATCGAGGGAAAATGGGGAAATTCTTTCCCAAACCGGAAGTAACATAATCGAAATAAAATCTACTCATAGACAGAGCTCTTCAGATTTTTTCGCTGATGGCTAATGAAACACTTACTTCTGGGCTAAGATTGACACATTATTTGTTTGATTTCTTTAAGAAGAAATTTTAAATATTAAAACTCGATAAAATATGCCCTAAAATGTAATGAACAAAATACTTGATATATAAATTTTTTTTAGAAAAAGAATATTTAGGCTTTTAGCTTCAACTTAAGTCTTTAAATGATATATTTCTATGACTTGATAGTTATATTTTTATTTAAAAATTCCCTTTTATAACTAATCCTGTTTATCAAATTTGTAAAAAAGTATCTACCAAACTGATAACTTAAGAATTTTCTACTTACTTTAAAGCTTAAAGATTTCCCATAAATTCTGCCACAAGCGTGTCTGAAAATCGTTTAGCAATAAAGTTAAAATCTTACATAATTGTTCCCCAATGTGGCATATGGACAAGTCGCCGTTTTTTTTTTTTTTTTGTTGCCGAGGGTTGTCTTCGGGACTTATCTCGCTGCGTAGGCCAGGGGATAAATACAACACGAATATAAGGTTGTACGCCAATTTTATTAACTGCAAATCTTATTTGCATGTTTATTTTGCATAATGTGCCGAAAAAAAAGTGAAGCGTCAAGTCAAGGCTGGGCAGGACGAGCACCCCCTCTAGATAAATGGGGGATGAGGGTTGCTCGCTTTCTTTTATTCAAATATTTTCTTATGACTTGCCGCGGAGCGCGACAGAAATTCGATTTGAGTGTCTGTCAACCGCCGAAAAAAAAAATATAAATGAAAATGAAAAACAAATTTCACGCTTAACAACGCGGTTTGGTCCGTTCGACGATTTGCATACGAAATTGGAGAAGTCAAAGGACCTGCTCTCGAGGGTTGCTGCAACAATTACAGTTGTGGTGTGTGTGTGTGTTTGTGTGTTCAAGTGGCTTTTCACATTTTCATATTTTATGCATTTTCCACGTGTCAAATCGCGCGTCAATCAATCGATGCTCATCGGGGGCATGTTTAATTTTGGAACTTTTCCTATCCACTAACTCGCCGCGTCACCCATTTGCCTGCCGTTGCTGATGCCTCTTTATTTGTTTTTCATTTTTATGCCCCGGCACACCCCACAAAAAAAATAAAAAAAAAAGAAAAAAATAAAGGAGCAGTAGGCGATACCCGGTGCTGGTTTCAATTTTACGCCGATTGGTTTTCGGCAATCGCCTGTGCAAATAAGCTTTGCCAGCGATAAGCCCAAGGTCCATGCTCGTCTGGCTATATCTCTTTGCTTCCCATATATATGGACGGGCTCAAATTTAAATAAATACAAGCAAAGTGGAAAATAAAATGCCCAGCTAATATCTGGTCCTTCCCCTGTGCCTGAAAAGGTATTCCGGGTATTTTCCTTTTTTGCACGTAACGAGATAATTTTTACATTGGCCAATATGCAATTGGATTTACGAGAAGTCGATAAACTTTCGGAATTTTTAGAATGCCTCTTGACAGATATTATGGCTGGAGATTTAGTTCGATTTTATGGCAAGGGAGTTGCACTTATTGTGTCCTGCCGGAGGAATATGAAGTCTTAAAATTTGATTGGCAGATGGGAATGTTTATTAAATACCTACTAGAGAGGTGCCTATGTAAAAAAGAAAATATATATATATATTTTTAGAATCCAAAAGAATTAAAAATAAGTAACTTTAATTACACTTCCCAATATGTTAAAGCCTTATTTTTTAATTATTTAAAGGCTCCCCACCTCAGCTTCATCTTCTATTTATTATTATTAACATTCCAAGTTCCAAGTAACCAGCATCAAACATTAAAAAACTCGAAATGAGTTAATGAAAGCCACTCTGTGAAGCTTATTAAAAATTCAAGTATTGCCAATTTTTGGGCAAAGCAAACGTAATGCGATACAGAGACGTAATAAGCCCGCCAGAGAAACAGATGAGAGCGTTGTCAACGCACTGGGAAAAGCCACTTACAACAATGGAAATGATTTTTGCATAATTTATTCGATGATTATTACAAGGCAGGAGACAGTTTTTGAGTGCCAACCGGGACGAGCTGCTGCCAGTTAATGTTGCTTTTTATTGCAATTAGAATGTTTTTGGGGGATTGTAAGTTGACACGGTGCCACCACCAGTGGGGCTTCTTGGTGAGTGTGTTTGTGCATATTCCTTGGATTTAATTTGGCTGTTGCCGGGAAAAGTGATTATGTCCCTTTTGCCAGCTGCACCTTTTCAACTCGTGTCCCCAGAGTGGCCCAGGATTGCCGCTCTACACATGGGCCTCCTCTCAAGTGGCTGCTCCGGATCTTTCATTTCGACTTCAATCATATTTCATGTCCTTCGTTGCCGTCGTCGTTGTTGCTCCTTCGTTTTTGTTTATGTTTATTGTTTTATCCTGGCTTTCCGCCGTGTGCCAAGGACTCGCGCACACTCACACACTCAGACATAATCAAAAAAGGTAATCAACATAAAGTTGAGCGTCGTCAGCAACAATTCTCATTCCCTGTCGGCACTTGTCACATTCACAAATGAATGAAGTGCCAAAAGCACAACTGAGACAGGAAAATACCCGGAAAATTATGATGGGTTGAAGCTGGGCACAAGGTGTAACAGACTTTAGGTTATTACATAACCGATGCTACATGAAGTATTAAAAAAAGGGACTCCAAGTGGATTAATTTAAAGCTTACCATATAATATTTATTTCGAAGTCTTCATTTTAATTTGGATTTGGATTTAATTAAATTTTTTAATATTTTTTAGAGTCAATTTTTAGCATTACTATTAAGGTCCTTCACCTATAAAAATTATCACTTTAAATTAATCGGTTTTATGACTAACGTAATTTTGTAGTTATAGAGATACAATTACATAAATTGTTGCCCCTGTTAATTTAAATTGTATCAGAAGAGACTTTAAATGTCCAGGAAATTTAAACAAACACAGCTGGCAGAATATAATAAAATTTCTAATTAATAAATTGATTTGAAATCAGAAACTCTTTGAGTTAGAGTTGCAATCATCACTTTTATTTTAAAGGGTTCCTATGTGTTTCTTTTTTAATAAAATAAACCCAATGGTTAAACTAAGAAAAAATAAAAATAGAAATAAACTAAATTATAAATTCTTAGCTGAAGCTAATCCTTTTAATTTAATTTAAAGACAACATAATAAAATTAATTAAAGACTCACTTTGCATGTGTAAATTCTATACGTTTTAGTCTCCATATCTTTCTCATTTCTCATATCCGGTCAGGCTTCCCTTGCGAGCCCTCAAATTGATTGATCAACTCAATCGGTTGTGCATTTGAGTTTTGTGTTTCGCCAAGCAGAAGAATTCAATTATTCAAAAGCCGAAAACAACGCCAAAGGTGGGTTAAGTGCTAGGGTTTGGGATTAGGGCTAGTAGGGGATGTGGTCCAAGCTAAGCCACAAGAAGCGTTTTTTAAGGTACAACTTTTAATCAATAATTCCCTTTTTTTTTACCAAATGTTACTGAGAATTTAATGAAAGAGAAAAAAAGGGACAAGAAAAACTCTGTAGCTTAATAATTTGATTGATGGTCGAATTGTTTTCCCTTTATTTTTTCCGTTTTTTTACAACCTGAAGGGTTTATGATAAATTGCTGTAAAAATATATTATATATAAATGCATACTTCCCTTTGTCAGGGCCAGTGAATTTCCTCATTATGAACCGGAAACTTAATTAAATGAGCTTCTCTGGTCATTTTCTGGCCACAAAGAACGTCTCGAAACCAAAATAAACACTCCAGCCCGACCATCGATGGATGCCACCCTTAAATAGCTGCCTCGAACCCCGATATTTAAGCTTTCAGGACCCCCAAACCCTGGCTTACATGGCTCATTTTGCGGCCTGCATTGCATTTAATTAAATCATAAATAAGCATAAAGCGAATCGCATCTCCGACAATTAAACAAACATAAAAACCTAGCGAGTGACAATGCCACAACCCCATTCCCACACACACACGATTATTTTCACTTCATGGGGTGGACAGTAAATTGCGCACTCAAATGGCCAGAAAACGCACTGAAAATTGCATTTAATTAAGTCAATTCCCGTGCTTGCCTTTGGCCAGAAAAGCCGCAGCATACTGGGATACATAAAGCATGGATCATGTCTTGTAATAAATCTGAAAATATATTTGGATATGATTATGAAACGAGAGCATTAAAAAAAAGCAACTTCATACAGGATCATATTAAAAAATAAATAAGAAGAAAAATAAATACCTTAAAGAAGAGCATCCCACAATCACCATCATCATTTAGTAAGTGCATTAAAACGGTTCCTGTTTATTTTGACAAAGCAATTGGCCCAAATGGTTGCAAGGATTGCCTGATAATGATATGTTGATGATGATGTTGTCATCGGGCCCGTCAGAGGAGTTGCACTGCCCCGTCGTCGTCTGTTGTTTATTTTAATTACTGAAATTGCATTCGAGTGCCAACTGCCAAATGGCCAAGGTGGCCACCGTTCGAACTCCACCACCACCCACCTGTCCCCCCTCTGATGATATTGCACCCCATGCACGTGTTTTGTTAGCAGCCACTGCACCGCTATCATCGTGGACGTTGTTGCTGCTGCTGCTGCTGCTGACATGGCTGCATTTTGCTTTCATTTGCGTTTACGTTTGGTTTGGTTTTGGTCATTGCCTTCAGCTGGAGGTCCTCGCCACCCCTGGCCCCCACTTTTCCACTGCCTCCACCACCACCACCCCCGTGCATGTATCAAAGTTTGTTCAGGTAAAATGCCGTCGCGCAATTGTTATGAGTGTCATCATCAACGTGAACGCTGGCCAGTGGAACGGGCACAGGAACAGGAGCTGGCGCAAAATCAGGGATTGGAGCAGGAGAAGACTGAGAAAAATAGTATACAAATGGTTTAGTAAAACTAAATTATTATATATTTTTTAATATAATATTTCAATATTATTTTATACCCATAAAATGAGAGCACACAATCGTCAATTAAATTGAAAAAATAAAACAAAATGTTCTGCTTAAAAAGTATATATATGTATAAGTTATATAAACATTATTACAAGAATTCCTTAATCTATTCCTAGAACAAAGCTTACTTTTCCTAAAAGCCCTATACTTTTACACTTTTTAAATATTTTAAAGTTAATACTATTATTATTAGTTTTTTCGTGTCCAGGTTTATGATTTCTACTTACTAAATACATATTTCCATCTTCTTTTTTATTAAAATTACTCTCAAAATTTTCCCTTGTGCAAAATCCTTAGTTGGGGAGGAGCAACCTCCGGTTAAACATGCGACACATTATCGATGCCCGTTACTTGGACGGGATGATGGTGGCAACATCCAGGGAGGCAGTGCACCGTAGCCAGTGAGGATGGTACGGGGTGCGTGGTCAGTCAACGCGGGCTTTATGCAAACACTTGGCAAACAGAAATGAAAGCATAATATTGAGCGCACGAGGAAAGCGGTTGGCGGTGGCCGAAATGGGAGGTGGATCCAGGTACAAGGGTCCAGCGCCAAGGAAAGCAATTGAGGGATCCCTCGTTCAAAGGAATTTAATTTTAGGTGGTCAGGAAAGTAGCTTATTATCACCAGATTGGGTCCCTTTATTTAATTTTAAATTAATTAAAAGGATAACTATATTAAACTTTTTATTGTACTTTTTTAAATTTATATTTTCCCTTAAGATTTATATGATTCTCAGTCAGATTTAATAATTTTTAATAATAAATAAAAAATAAAGAATACCATTCATATAAAAATTTAATAATAGAATTATATAATGAATTTGTTTTTAATTTTTGTACTGCCTTATCAAAGTTTTCTAGAAATATAATTTAGGTGTTATTTCAATATTATTTAAATAATACTGTAAAAATATTTCTGTTCTTCTTTATTATCTATAAATTAATGTATTGTTTTGAAAGAATTTTTTTAAACAATTTTAAACTTTGACACTGCTCTAAATCTTAGTATAAAAAAACGAAGCAAATAATAATTAAACTTATAATTGAATGGTAATAAAAATAAAACAATTCCCAATAAGTAAGAAAAACCAAACAATGTAAAACCCAACACAAACACAATAAAAAAAAAAAAAACCAAAAAGCAATTCCAAAAGCTACAAAGTACGTGGAACAGGAGGCGCTCAAATGCGCTTTAATTAAAAATTAAATCCGTTTTGCGCTCATAATTATGCACTTCTCACATGCGCACCCCCGCCTATAAATCTATATATACCCAGGAATATATATATATATGAAGCCAGCCCCACCCCCTATAAGGCCAAACAAGCGAATCATTCCGAACTGGGTCTGTCCGGAAAAGTGGAAAACCGAAGAGCTGCGGGCCCGTTGGGCGGGGCGTATGAGTAATAAATTTGTAAAGCACGATAAGGGGTTGGCAAAGCGAAAGCGACAGCCCAAGCGAAAAGGGGTGAAGCGACCGAGACAGAGACAGCGGCATGTAATCGGTGAATAATTCAGTTATAAGAAAATAATTTTTCGCCAAACATTAAAAAGAACGAAGCGAAGGAGACAAGCTCTACCCTCTGGGTTTGGGTAAGGACTTGGGAAATTAGGGAAAAGCTTCACCACCCCCCCGCCCACAGCAATAACAAACGTGAAATCTCGGCACAACGCAGGACGAAGACGTTTTGGCGTCATGTAAATAAGAATTATGAAAATAATAATGGAAAAAGGATTAAGACGCGAAAGCAGCGGCAACCCCACATTTTGAAAAGGAGCGTAGCGGCATAGACAGACACGAAAAGCGTTGCAAAAATGTGGTTACTATATAGCCAAGAAAATATAATGGAAGTGAAGGTGTAACGAAGAGTTAGGTACTGTATATAAATAATAATATAATTGTTTTAAAATAATAAATAAATCATTTCCTTAACACAAATAAAAATATAAAAAATAATAAATTTAGTTGGAATAAAGGTAACTTCGGCAAAGATAAGACCTTCGCTAAAGTCTATCGAATATACGACTATACCTACTTTTATATCTAACCAATTTTATTAATTTCGTAATATAACTTTGAATACTATTTTTTATAGTTTAAAAATTGAAAATTGTTCATTGTTTATTTCAATTTTTAATTCTGATACTAAGAACTCCTCATAAAATTTAATAAGAAATTCTCTTTGCCTTAAAAATATCTATATAAAGTCCTGCAACTCTCCACATGGTAATATCCTTTTTAGATCATTTTTTACAGGATATCAGAGCAGCGTCGAGGTCAAAGGAGCCACCGAAGAAACCGAGACGAAGATGAAGATGTCGACGAAGGCCAAGACAGAAGGCAGTAAAAGGTTATGACGCTCGGCGTATGTGCGCCCCGCAGGTTGTCTCGCCTGTTTTGGGGGTTAAATGGGTGGGGGATGTGTCTTAAATGGCGAGAGAGGGGTTAGGGCTGGTGGGCTGTGGGTGGCGGTGGCGGTACGCTAAGCCCACACGACATGCAGTCGCGTATAATTATGGCATTTTTACAGTGCGGTCTCCGCTGTTAGTTTTCCTTGAATTTAATTACTTGCGCCTCCTTTTAGCATGAAATATGGTGGAGGGGAGCAAAGGAAGCCGGCCTTCTCGGGTGGTTTATGTAGCTTGTTCCGACAACTTTGCTGCATTTTTAATGCGACCACAGCTCTTGGCTCACACAGAGGAAAGGCAAAAAAGCGAGGAGAAAAAGCCTGCCAAAATGCTTAACGCCCAACCGCCGACGACACCTGCCTGATTTATCGCCCAAGACGCGACAATTTCCCACAGTTTCCACCACCACCACCAGCAGCACCGGAAAAGTTGTTAACATTTTAGACATTTTTTTGCCATTGTGCATTTTCTTTTTTAATTTCAATTTTCTACTCGACAAACGTCGTCCGACAATTTGTCGGTGCGGTGTCCTTGTTAGTCCTTGGTGAAAAGGTGCGATCCTGGGGGATGCGGTGGCTGCTCATTTCGTGTGTGTGTGTCGGTGTGTGTTTGGTGTGTAATTGTCTTGTTATTGTTGTTTTCGGCTGGCAGCAGTCTGCTTAAAATTAATTTTTATTTATAAGACACTCCCCACTCTGCTCCCAAGGTGCAAAATGTGGCAATTATGCTAGGCATTGTGTGCCATTGCCATTAAGCAATTATATTTCACATGAAATTTATAGCATTTTCGGTTTTTATTTATATCTATTTGAGGGCAGAAGCTCAAGGGAGAAGTTTTGTTTTGCTGTCTCAACTTTTTGTGGGATTTCAATTGTGTGGGCGCTTTTTAATTAAATTTCTATTTCTGGATGTGAGTTTGGGGAGGTAAGAAAAGGAAAGTTTTTTTCCCAATATTTTGATTTTGTTTTAAATTTGAATTTTATCTGATAATGTATTTTATTGCTAACCCTAATTGAGCCATATATCTCCTGATCTTAAATAATTATCACTTTGCTCTGATATTAATTGAAACATTAATAAAATTGGCCTCTCAAATAAGTCCCAGCTTAATGTGCTTAAGTAATAAATATTTTAACCCTAACAAAAATCCACAACAGTAAGTGCTAGAACTATACTAAAAATAAAATTAAATATCTTCTAACCTACCTTTATTGGCCTCAAGTCGAATAACTCCTCTCCCTAAGCTGCCGACTCATTGTAATTAAAACTTGCCACAGAAGGACCACCCCACCCAACCCCTTTTAAAACCGAGAAAATCTCAAGTCCAAACTTAACAGTCTGTGTTTTTTTGCTGTGAGAAATTCGTTGTGGATGAAACATCAAAGGGACGTATGATTTGCATTTGCCAGTCGACGGCTCTTAACAATGCTTGAAATCCGCTTTCGAGAGGCCCAAGCCCAACCCCCCGAAACCGATACCTCGATTTTCGATCCCCCGATCCTGTGTCTGCCTCTTGACTTTCAAATAGTATTTTGCGTAAATATTTATACTTCTTTTGTCAGCAATTTTTTCAATAACTTTTAATACCTACATATATCATGGGCACCCACAATGGACTTGAAATGAAAATTGGTAAATCGTTCGATGCTTTTTTTTCATGCCTTTTGTTGTTGCCAGCTTCAGGATTATGGGCAAAAGTTGTGTAAAATACACACCCACAAAGATGGACCTCGGTAGTCACATGTGATATGTATATATGGCTATTCTGTCTACCCCGAACCCCGGTCGTCGTTGGTCGTTGTAATGAATAGCCTTCTGTCAGGCATTTTTACTTGGGCCTGCAGCTCTGGCAATTTGAGACCGCACTTATCTGCGATTATGACTTTTTAAAATTACACTTTTCAACACAGAAACTCTCGCTCTCACTCCGCCCCCAACTGAAACAACGGCAATTTATTGGAGAGAGGGGAAAAAAATAGGCAAGGAATTTCTGGCATATCCCATATCCCATATCCATATCGGCAATATCCCATGGCATACCTCAATTTAAAACAGGAAATGCCTCTTGAACTGCCGTTTGGGTTTGGGGGTTGGTGGTTCCGGGTTTTCGCTGCCTTTTGATTTACTTTTATTGGCAGATTAAGTGCGTCAAAAGGTAGCGCTTAACACAAGCGCCCCTCGAAAAAAAGCCACCCCCTCGTTCGATGTCTGTCCTGAATTTGCGGAATTATTGAAAAATTTTAGCGCAAAAAAAATAATCTGCAAAAAAAAAGGAAGAAACACATATGGAGTGTGCCTGTGCGTATGTTTCTATCAATTTTTATGGTACAGTCGAAAAGTCGCTTTTGATGTTTATCATTTTGGGTTATACGCATTGAAAAAGTGTAAAGTGAAAGTCTATAATGTGTTAATGCTTGGTGGCAGAATGGCTTATCTAAAGAAAGATGGATATACTTTTGAGGTGAAAGAAGTCATTTCTAAAATGGTCTATGAACCTTTAAAATATATACATGATTTTGTGGGAAGAAATGGATATTTTATGGGGAAATGTATTTTAAGTAATGGGTTCATTTTAAACCTTTTTGGAAAATATAGCTTGGTTTTTATTTTATTGTGTCCAAAAAATATCTAAGAATTAAGAATAATAATAACCTTTGAAAAATAGGATTTTTAATATATTTTAAACTGATAATGATTTATTCAATACCATTAATAAATAATAAAGTTTATTGTAGTCTTGTGTAATTGAAATACCAATAATTAATAAATATGGTAATATATAGCCAACATAGAGCTATATTTTAATTATATAAATAAATGAGAAATAAAGTATATAGTAGTTATAATTAAAATTAAATTTTTGTTATATAATAATTATTCAATGAACACACTGCATAAATATGCATATTTAATATT
>JAEIIJ010000260.1:0-13982 GCA_018904815.1 Drosophila ogumai
TAAATATATATTGATAGAATTAAAAACACGACTTTTTTTTAACAATATTTACTCTTTAACAACGGCTTAAAACAATGTTAATAAGAATCTAACAAATCTAAATTAAATTATGTCCCATTTCTTAATAGATTTATAAATATAAATAACTAACTGATTTTTCTCTGTGTACCTTGACAAGTTCATTGAGCTGTTTCTTGTTTCTTTTTAGAAAACCTCTGGCACTGCCAATGTGCACCACCCCGTGCGGCGATAAGCAACGGCCTTGTCAATTAGCATTGGCTTTCAAAAAAGCCATAGCTAACTCCCCTCGCCCCTTTTCCCACTCATCACCATCAGCCGCCGCCTCACCTGATTTTATCTTTCGTTTCACCTGGCATTCTGCTTAGGTGTGAAAAAGGCCGATACACATGTTTCGCGCTTTTCTTTTACCCGCTTTTAATTTCGACTAAGCTGTACTATCGTATCTTGTATGCTGTTTGTTTTTTGGCGTGTTTTGTTTTTACTTTGTTTTGTTAGTTGTTTAATTTGTATTTGTCATTATTCTTTGCCATTCGCTATCTTTTTGCAAAGCGCGTGCGTGCAAATATGCCTGAGCTTGGGCATGGAAATACTCGGATGTTTGCTCGCTCGCCTCAGCAGTCTCCTCTAAGCTATACCGGCATATCTAAGACATTATCTTTCGAAGTCTGAAAACGTAACTAAAAAGCACGTAATAAGTTTTTGATTTTATTTAAATATTAATTATTATTATATTATTAAGAAAATCTATAATATTTATTAAAGAATTTAAAATGACCCTAATATCATCTTCTTAAAAAACAAAACTATATCAAATTTAGTACCTAAAATTGCCTAAATATTTTTGTAATGCCTCCTAATTTCCTAACTTTTTTACCTAAAGAAAACCAGCTTCAATTGTTGTAATCAACGTCTGACGAGACAGAAATACATAAACCTATAAACTGCTCCTAAAATTCGCCCTGACCCATTTGCATCATCTACCCAAAAACACCAACATATATGTTTGTATCTGAGAGCTTTTTTATCTGTATCTGAGCATTGGCAGTGCGCATTTTTCGCACACCTTGCGTTTGCCGGCAACTTTTTTATTTGAACGACAAGCGCGACAAGATAACAAAAAGGCCTCTTTGTAAAGCGCAGTGGAGCAAGTGGAGCCGGGGCTTGAGATACAGATACAGATACGGATACCGAAATACATATACAAGTATCTATATGGCTGGGCCCGCGACTGGAGCTATTAAAAATGCGGTGTCGCCGCCTGTCGCCTATTACCTGTGCGAGTAAGTTGCTCAAGTGGTCGCCGGTTCGCCAGGTGCGTGGGCGTTGTGTCTGCCGCTCTGGCGGCGCTCTCGCTGTTCGGACTTAAATGGGTTACTTGTAATTAAAATCGCCGCTGCAACGACCGCCGCTAATCTTGGCTAAAACTGCGCCAATTACAGGAGAGCTTCGCAAAAGGGGAAATGATTAAAGGAAATTCTTATATAGAACAGAAACTCAAGAATTAGGCTTCAAAAATATTTTAAGAGTCCTTTTTCTAATATAAAATTAAGTATTTATTTATTTTATTTCCTTTCTTTAATTTATAAAATAAATTTTAAAATTTCCCAGACTGCTTAAGGAGCCACTACTGTACTTCTTTACTGAGCTCTACCTACACTGACTGCCGCATTCCTTGCACTCAAACTCAAACTCAATCCGCATTCGAATAGCTGTGTGTCAGTCTGGAGCCGCTCAAGAGGTTTGTTATAGAAATATGCAAAATGTTTGCCCCCTCCTAAGTTACGCCCCTGTCTCCGAACATGGTTTGATTAATTTTGATTTCAATTTTTGGTATCCGTGTGCTCCAGTAGCCGTCGCTCTGACGTTGGCTGTCACAGGTGCACATTTGTGGCTTGTACTTCCAAAAATTGAGTTGCAAGTAATTTGGGCATATTTTGGGTGGTTCTAAGCCAACGTTCATTATGATTTATTAACGGGTAAAAATAATATTAAAATAATTCAAGAAAATCTATAAATATCCTTGTAAGTTTAATCATTTATTTATTTTAGTTTCCCGTTTTTTGGACTATCTTTCCTCTAATCCCCCTACTGATATTCGAGTGGAAAAAACAATATTATGGTTAATGCACAACACACGAAAATAATTTCCTTGTTTATATAACTTTTCGTTGAGCCATATGTATAAACATTTGTAATGCTTCCCAGCAGGTCATTTGCATGCTCCATTTGCGACAAGCCACAGTACGAAAAGCAGCGCTTAGGCGACCCCTCCGACCCCGACCCCTCCAACAAAATAATGCGAGCATTATGTAGTATAAATATATATATATTTACATATATCTGCATGTACTGGTACTGCAGGAACTCACAAAAAGGTTGCGAAGGCGAACGAAAGCGAAAACAAAACGAAATATTATTTTAATGCAGTCTATATCAAATTTCGGCCAGTTGCAACCAAAAAAAAAAACACTGGGAAAAATCAGGAAAAATCTAGGAAAGCACTGACATCAAACTTTATAAATTAAAATAAATTTCACCATCTATAATTTCTTTAAATTAAATTTAAAGGACTACAACACCAACTTAATAATTTTAAAAATTCTGAAATATTGCTTAATATTGGAAATACCATTTTTAAAAATTATTTAAAATGCTTAAAATTTTTTTTTAATGTAAAAACAAATTTTAAAATTCATTATTTGTTCTTTTTTCAGTGCACTCTCTGCTCCTGACAGAAAATAAAGCGAAGCAGAGCAACCAAGTTGCCTCGTCACTCGTCATGAAACACGGACAAGAGCGTCGTCGGAGTCCCATTCCCATTCCCATTCCACTCCCGTATTCCATGCCCATTCCACTCCCGATTCCATTTACAGACCCCGTCAACAGGCGGCTGGCCGTAATCCGATCTTGCAGTCGTGTCAAGTGTGCTGCAGTCCAGATACAAGGAGCATAGCATGCACTCGCTCACCACCACATCTGGGCACGCCAGCAGACCCACACAGATACTATTACGATACCGGGGCAATTGCCCATCTGAACCGCAGAAATCATAAAACAATTGTACAACTAGTTTAGATACTGCTATGCCGCAATTAAAATGCGGTCTGCGATTAGAGATGGTTTATGTGGCTCCCAGCTCCGAGGGTCATTCGGTGGCTTACTTGCGGTACTTGCGGGTCTTCGGTTCGTCTTTAAAGACGGCTCTACACCTATTTCTTTTATTTTTGGAGTGAAGCCTTATCGAAACAGCACTGGCAAGGATGATGGTTAACCTTAGGTGGTTTGCTAGAGATTAGAGCTAGAGGTAGTTGGGCTTATCTTGAACAAAATATAGTGTCTGATTCTAGATTGTCTTAATCTTTGAGTGTACATTTTGAAATCTTGAAACATTTTGTAATATAAATAAATCTTGATACCCGATATAATGTCTAAATTCTGATAGAAGCTTAAGAAATGTTTAATTTATAATAATATCAAGCTCTGTGAATAGATTAGTAAATAAAATGTGCCTAATAAATTACTTAAAGTTTGATTTCAATTGAAATCAATGATTGATTGATCATTATAAAATTATATAAAAGACCATTTATTCTGTTTCCAAGAATTGATATCTTATGTGAATATTTTTACAGCTCAAACTGATTGATTAATTTATTATTTTTTATCAACCATATATACGCCTAGATATAACAATCTTTAGTGTTCTAAAACACACAAATCTTCATAAACTTTCACAAAGCGAAACTTCTACTATCTTCAACAAACTTAAAAAAAAAAAAGAAATCCCAGAGGCAGCGGCAATCTAAAACCCGTCTAGGCCCTTTGATTAGTTGGCTTTATCGAGTAAGCCTACACATTATAAAAATAAATTACATTTTATGTGGTTAATAAAGCCCACTTGCCTATCTGCCCACCTACTTTCGGTCTCTATTTGGAGCAACTGCCCTTCGCTGGCAACGGTTTTTATATCGAGACCTTATCGTCATACCATAACTCACAAAACCTGGTAAATATGAGTGTGAAAAGTGGTAAAGAGGAGGGTAAGAGTATAGTAAGAGATACTGAAGCCACAACTGAAAATGTCTGACAAATGATTGACGACAACGGCATGATAAACGACTTTCCTACGCCAATGCAGGCAGCAATGGGTTAAGGCACCTCACTCTATATATGTATGGGTGGGTTTATCAATGTGACGACACTATATTCTATAGACATCTGCGTCCATGTGAGTATCTTATCGCGGGGCTTCCACTGGAGAGGTGTCGCATCTATGCGAGGCAGAAACAAATAGACTTCAAGCCTCGGGTTCTTAGAGCGTAAATGAAAAACAAACTACAAGATACAGATACGAATACGAGTACGAGTATAAGCATGAGTACGCGAATGAGTACGAGTATACTCGTATATTAAATTGCTCAACAAATAAGTGGAGTACACATGGTCTCTCTCTTTTTTCTCTGCCCTGCTATATTTTTTTTGGTTACCTTAGCGTTTTTCCCTTTTCCCTCTTTTTTATTGTTCCTTTAAATTTTATTTTTATTTTTACACTCAATTATCTTTATTTATTCCCTTGCCCACAGCAGGTACTCGAGATAAGTTCTGTTCGAGGGGTTTTTATTCGTATTTCGAGCTTGCTGATATGCAAGAGATTCTGGTAAAGCGTACACTTTCGTTTTTATACGTGTTTTGTAAACTTAATCTTCTGCCAAAAAAAGAACATTATCAGCCAGCGTTTTACGTACGCAATGCATCTGTTTATTTTCCCTCGATCGCTGCGTTTTACGTAATGCCCGATAACCCCTGCACACAAACGTCCAAGAAGATTTATTTTCGGGGGTGTTTCCCCTATCGCTATCTACTTTCAAAATAATGACCCACTTATCAGGGCTACTAATTAAAAGTGAGTCTACAAAAAAATAATAATAATCTTTTGGGTCTTTGGCGCAAAAGAACAGTCAGAGTGACTACGTGCACGGCTTAACCGTGACTCAATATTGGCCGGAAACCAAACCCATAATAACTAGCTATAATAACATAAGTAAAGGCTCCTGGTTTTTACCTGGCGCCGACAATCACTTGACTCCTGGCCACGTCGAACAGCATTTCCGAATACCAGCTCGTTTCGGGATCGTAAAATCGTTTAGCAGTGGACATTAAATCTGAAAGAAATAAATAAAATTAATATTTGGATTTTTTTAACAATTTTTATTGACCCATTTCCAACTTAACTGAGCTTAACCCTCCTTTTAATATTCAAGTGTTTCTGAAGGGCCATCTCACTTTTCTCGGGTAAACCCACCATTTTCCGTGGAATTTTAATATTTAACTTGAGGTAAAGTCAAAAAAAAATAACCCTATACAAAAATTAAAATCATTGTCAACAGAAACCTCGAGCTGAGTTCGCATTTCGTGTCCGACTGGAAGATACATTCCGTTGCAAAACCAGAAAAAATAACAAATATTTAAACAAAATGCAAAACACGAAGAGCGATTTCTGATTAAAAGCCGGAGATACTCGGATTTATAGAGGTGTCATAAATGCGACTGGTTGGGCCGGGGAATTCTTCGTTGACAAGTAAATAAAAAATATAGTGGACAGGTGGGTGAAATGGCACCTGTTGGCCCTCCCTTGCGTAATATCGAGTGCAGACTCTCAGAGCCACTTGAAGTTCTGACAGACATCAACCCAATTTAGGGCTTACAGTTTACAGTTCCCCTCAAGTGGCTGACTTGATTGATTGCCTTGCAATTGACACAGTTTCCGTGTAAGTTTTTTGATAATCCCCGCCCCGAAACGCACCTTGATAGGAGATGTATCGCGAATCGTTCTCCAGCAACTCCACATTCGATTGCGTCTTGTAACCACTGCCGGCCGTTGGCTGTGGGCCTTGTAGGGTTAGGAGTGACAGGAGCAGTAGAAGCCAAAGTTGGCTAAACATTTTGGGAAGTTTTAAAATTAACATGCTGGAAAGAAAGAAAATTATGGGTTAAATTTTATATTTATGAAAAGAAATTATAGAAAAAATTAACGGTACTTAATTAGTTCGTTTGAAACAGAGGGAAAGAGTTATATCCGAATCTAAAAATTATAATATCCTTGACAATCAAAAGTCAAATAATAATAATAGCTTAAAAAATTTTTAATTCAAAAACCTGATTTGTAAACTAATATAAAATATCCCCAAGCTTTCTCAATTAATATTAATACATACATTATAACTTAGTTATTACCGATTTTCTATTTAAATATTTTCGAATTAGAGCCCGGAAAAATAACTTGAAAATGTAGTTTAAATTTAGAATCAATAATAAACTAATATATCACAGACTAAGAAAAAAAAAAAATTTTTATTTATTTACTCAATTTAACATTTTTATTACTGTAATTTTATTTTTTATTTTTTTCTTGAATTCTCAACCATATCAATCATAAACCCCTCTTCCTACTTAATAAAAAAACATATCTGTTATCACCGCTTTATACATTTTTAATCACACTCTCAATGTAATATTGTCGTATTGTTCGTGAAACATTTTACACTTCCTCAAAACGAAATATATATATTTTATAAAAAATGTAACCAGTAAAACTGCCGATTACAGAGGCAGATTGTTGGAGACTTACTTCATTTAGTGTCACGTAGCGTGCAAAAAAGTAGATTAAAATTTATTCCATTCAACTTTAGCGGTGAGCAGATTGTAAAAAACCGTTGGTAAATTGTATAAATATAAGCATGTGCTTGATAACCAAGCGAATCGATAATGGCGCGTGTTTTTTTCTCTTTTAGAGGATCATTACAGATCAAAGATTTTCACTTTTCACACAACAAAACACACACACTTTTGGAACAATTTTTTTGTTTGAAATTTTTGTTAAAAATCTTAGTTGATTCTTTTTTGGAAATTCTCAGAAGAAAATCGAAATTTTGCTACCCTCTTGGGTTGGCTTCAAAAACATTGACAAAAGGCACAGAGATAGACACCAGCAACAACAAAGTCGACGTATATAGCGAGACGGGTTTTTTTCTTCTGCCTCGGTTTCCTCCTCTTACAATTCTTCAGATTCAGATACTATAGAGTCGCGCATGCCCGCCGATCGGCCAAGTTAACCGCGCAGAGAGTCACAAGAAACTGAACTGTGGAGCGGCGCTCGACTCCCAGTCAGCCTCAGCCGATCCGATACGGAGAGGCGAATGGAACGAAAACAAAAACGTAAAAACGAAGCACAAGCACAAAACAAACAAGAAACGGGCGAGCAAAGAGTAGAGCTGAGAAGAGGCTAAAAACGCCGACGCGCAATCGCTGCCCACGTCGCAGCCGCAGCGCTGTTTACGAAGAGAACCGGCTTCGGCAGCGGCCTCGACTTCGGCTCAGCTTCGGCTGGGCTTGGAGTATGCACTGGGAAAAATACGAGGTGTGTTTGAGTATGTGCCCTGCAGTGCCATTCATCAGTAAATCATCATCAATTCAAAAAAAAATATACTACTCTTTTCGAATTAAAAAAATGATTTTTCATTTATATTAATATCTTTTACCATTTTATATTTAACGCTCACTTAATTTAATATTAAATTAACTTGTTTTTAAAACCACAAAGCTTGAACAAATTTGGTCTAAGGAGGTAACCCAACCTTTATCATTAGTTACCAGCCGAAAATCTAGGTAGGCTTACATTACAGAAATGCTAGAACCAGTTGAGAATTATACGAAATGTGTAAGGTTTCTGTTTAAATGCGAACTAATTAATTATATTTTTCCAATCCTTCAAGAGGCTTTTATTTTCTCAGTGTGTGTTCGATTCTTAAGGGGCGCGGTTACGGCAGCAACAGGCCGCTGTTGAGGCAGAAGCAACTGGGCAGGGCGGTCATATATCATGCGACAACGACAAAGACTCTTCAGAATCTCCGGGATCTGTAGCCGTGGCTCCGGGAAGAGGCAGAACGACCAGGAGGAGGAGGGTGTGACGCGGGTACTTGCTCTGTGTGCCTCGATTTGGTAGCCTGACAAATTGACATTAGTATTGCCGACGTCGCGGTTCGAGGACACGTGATCTTCAACCAGACCAGCGACTGACTGATCCTATCGCTGTGGCCCTTGGAGATTTGTGTTCATCAGCAAAAAATTAAAAAGGAATCAGAGAAATGCCAGCAGAAAGGAAATTTAAGATCTTGTTAAGGCTGGAAAAATAATTATTTGAAATAGGAGATTCAAAAAATGTTTTAAGAAGCTTGTGAAACAAAGCTGATAAGACAGATTTTTAAGATTGGAAACTAAAAAAGATTAGTTTTATGACCACCATTAGTTTGCTAATATAATCAACATTAAGAGGTATTATTTGTTGACTTAATTATGGATGATATAACATACTAAACAGTGCTAAAGATTTCCTAATCTTGAAATAATTTGATTTCCCCCAAGAAGATAAATAATTTTATATTCCCTTATAAAAGGTAATTGGTTTAGGGAACCTATAGAATAAATCTTAATGTTCCTTTTAAAGGAATTACAACACCTATAAAACCTTACCTTGGGATTAGTTTCGCTTATTCTTTGGTTAAAGATTTGTTTTACCCTTAAACTTCTCACGAAGGTTTCGCTTTTTATTACAAAAGTTTTAACTGCGATCGCCTTTGTTTAGCAGTTCCCGCAGCATCCCAAGCTGGGCTATTCACATCATTGTCAACCTTGACTTCGAGAGTGAGTGTGAAAACACAGCTGGTCCCTAGAACAAATACTGCAACCATCAAATGGACCGTCTGCGAGTCAATGCAGCAACTATAACAACCTCGGCTGCAACTGCAACACGATCCTACGGTTTTGTTTATGCCACAGCACGAAGCCAAGGGATACACAAACACGAGGAGAGACGAGACGCGTCCGATACAATCCCATCCGATCCGGGAGTTAAGTGTGGGCAGACAACGATCGACGTTAGCATAGGCCCAAAACATAGCCAGCCCCTGACAATTTACGGCTACCTAAGCCATTGTCGGGCTCGGTTTCTGGTGTCTTGGCCAAATATGCTAATTTTGTTGGTATCACAGTCGCTGCGATAGGTTCCCTCTCTCTCTCCCGAAGACCCCTGATAATTTACAGCTTACAATTGTAATGTTAATGTGTCAGGTAGAGGTCTACCTACCAATTTCCTTTGTTACCAAATCTCTTGGCCAGCTACTGTGAGTCACTTTGCCAAAAAAAGTATATAAAAGGGAAGTGCGTCCTTATCGAGGGTAATATTCCTTGTGTCCCCTGACTTCCTCTTCCGGGACAGTTTATGGTTTTCACCTGTCAATAATGTTATTAGCCCACAAAGGGTTTCATTTAGCTGAGTTTTTGGGCTCAGATAGGGATGGTTTTCAAAGGGGGAGATTGGACAACAGTCAGTTGGTTCAGTTGGGTCTTGTGTCAATATTTGAATATGTCATTTATTTGAACCGAAAGTGAATTATTGTGGCTTTGACAGGAGATAAGGAAAGGGATTGAAGTAGGGTTAGTGCACAAGAAGAAAAATCGAATCCATTTTAAATTCACTATTATAATAAAACACTAAAATAATAAACATATGTAGTAGTTGAGTGGATAATAATAATGATAAATTTATTACAATATTACAAAATTATAAGATAAACTTTCTAATAATATATTTTTCTACACTAATTTTGAGAAAATTATCAAAACCCTTAGAAATGTTGATTTAATTCTTAAATTTTCTGAAATAAATCTATATACAATTTTCTCTCAGTCTTGGGATAGGTTTCTACATAGCACCCCAATTTTCAGATATTATTTGAGGACCAAGAACCCTTTAAATCAATTGCGGACTAAATAGGTTCCTCAGTGGTTCAACTGTTATGACTGCCTTTCAAAATACTCCTTACACGAAGAAGAAAATATCATTGTTCTCAAAAAACAAAAAATAACAATCATTTTATTTAATTCTACTCAGTAATCTGATCCAACACCAATAACCCCCTTACAAGTAAAAGAAAATCTTTGTTGCTACTTTAGAAAGCCAAAAATAAATAAACTTTTACAGCGTAAAATGCTCCCCAGGAAGTCCAGACTTTCCAGCACTAAACCATAACGATCGGCCAATAAATTCATAAAGAAAAATAAAACTTAAAAACTGAATCAAAGAGTGCAGAAATATAGACCAACGTCTGGACCAATCAAGCCCACTGATGATCATCGATTGGGCATGCAAATTGAAAAGACCTTTAAATAGAATTGAAGCCAATGAAGGAGGAATGGGTATGGAATCGAATCGAATCACTGAACGACGAGTGCATTTCGATTTGGATCGGGGACACAAGGCGAGCCATAAATTGCGGCTCGTTGGCGAACAATTAAAGTGCGTTGGTGTTGCATGCTTAATTTCGGGGTGATTAAAAACTGACAGCGGGCGAGGCAGTGAAAGATGGAAAACCAAATCGAGGTATGTATGCTAAACAACTTTCCACAGAAATCCCATAAAAATTAGAAATAGAAATCTACTTTATTAGTTCCCCCAATAAAACGACCATAAAATATTAGTGGCCAAAACATAAATTCTCAGAGAGTAAAAAGAATTCAATTGCAAGAGCGTTTCAAATTGAAATTGAAAATTAAATCAGCTGCTGCTGGAATGGTTTATCAATAATAAGTAATAGGTTCAAGCTCAAGCCACGCAACATTTCAAATAAATTTATGACAACGCACGAGGCGATAAGCAAGGGGTCACCCAAAAAAAATATATACTATACTACAGCGGCAACTTTGAAAACGTTTTTATTTAAATTGGAATTACATTTTTCATTTGGAAATTGTGTAAATATTTCAAGTCGGCTACAAATAATGTGTCGAAAATAAATAAATAAACCAAATATGGTAATAGGGGGGCCCCCAGAGCCAGGTGATCGAAATAACCATCTTAAAAGCTCAGCCATTAATTTGTGTTTCGTTGGTCGTTTAACATCGAAATTAAGCGAATAAATAACGAATAATATTGGGCATTCGGGGTATTCGGTTAATTTTTTAACGAATTTTTGAGACGTGAAATATTTTACTAACAAATAAGAAAGCTAAAGAAGAAAAGTTGAGTATTAAGAAATAAATAAGCAGTTGGACATGTATTTTAATTTAATTAACAAAGTTTTTACTTTATTATATTTTACGTCAAAACTTAAATTAAACATTGCAAAAGGATTAAGAAAATGTTTATATACATGTGTTTCTAAGAACATGTCGATGTTGCAAAAGGAAGCCATTTTTTTAACTTTTAACAATTAAGCAAAATATATAATAACCATTTTTATATTTAAAATAATTATTTTAAAAATACCAGAGCAAAATTTAGGATAAAAATTAGAATATTTTTTATTCTTAAGACTTAAATTTCTTTAAAGATTTATAAATGTATAAAGAGTACCCCTATGAACTCTACAAAGCCCAACAAATTCCAAATTAAACGGCTTAAGCCGTGATTTAATTTAAATCTCGATTTATTGCAATAAAACAAATTTATTATAATCTTTGGTGTGTAGCGCTTTTGTCGCTCTCCCCCCCAGCGACTGCCAATGTAAATTAATAAGTTTTAACACAATTCCTACCGGACTGGTAGCCAGAGGGAGGTGGAGAGGTTGAATGTATATGGAAATCTTTGGCTTTAGCATTTGTTATTTATGAAAACATTCAGTTCGACGAATTCCACCTGCTGTGGCTCTTAATGATCTCAGTTAGTGAATTATATATTCCGATCATGCTGCGCGCCAAAAGTTTAAACATTTCGGACACTTTGGAGCAGTTTTTGAACACACTTTGAATCGAAGTCGGAACTCTCCCCTCGAAATGGAAATACATCGCCTAGATTTATTACCCGAATGAGATCCATGAATGATTTTTATTTGTTGTGATGGCGAATTTTTGAAAATAACATGAAATTTAGAGCGAAGCTGTCCGCCATATTTGGTGGCAAATCAATTTACAACTTTTGCCCCAACTCCAGCCAAATGTTTCTTGATTTCGCTCGGAACGTTCTTTATTTAGACAGATTAATGAGTGGCCTGGCTAGAGAGCTGTAGCTGTGCTGTGCTGTCTGGTGTCATTTCATGCCTCTCAGTTGTCAAATTAAGGCCTATGCAATATGTGTTTATTATACTTATGTCTGAGTGTGTATGAAAACTGCAAATGTCGCGTCGCCTTAATGGTCTCACTTCACTGTTTCTCCTCGGCTGACAGCGTTACAATGGAAATTAGCTGGAAATTCGTATATCATTTTAAGTGCAAATTAAATGATCTCAAGTGCTAAGTGAGGCAATCGTCTAGGCCGCATAAAAACATTTAAAGTATTTGTAGCTTTGACAGTCAAGTGGAACAAGCTTCAAATAAAATGTAATATTTTATGTACATTTTTTTGTTTTCGGTAGTGAAATTTATGAACAGATTTCTTTATTCTTTTGATATATACTACTTAATACTTAATTTATTTTAATTTTTTATTGCACAAAATCTCTAAAAATAATTATGTAAACCTAATAATTTTAGAGCTTACTTAATTTTTTTAGTTTAATAAAAATCCAGGAACTTAGGAAAGTATTTTAATTTAACCAGTTTAGGCCAAATTCTGTACAGAAAATTTGTTGTTAAAGGCCTAGCTCAGCAGCTCCCCTTATATTATATTTTATTTGACGGCCTGGCTAATAGATTTGTGCCAGATTTTAGCATTTTAGCCACACCAACCGGTTAAACAGTAGCCAGACTTTTACATGGCTTTCTTACATTTCTGTTTTTATGATTTAGTTGTAAAACAAAAACACAGAAAAAGCCTACAACTACAACTCGAAAAAGAGAAGGCAAGTTGTTCTGTAAAGGTTTTGCCCTTTTTACATGAAAAGAAAAGGCCACACACGGTGAAGGTCTTTGTGGGTTTTTTGTTTTTTATTTCTCTCCTTACAAGTACAACGAAATTGGAGAAATTTGTACTGAAGAGCCATACAAATGTGTAAAAGGTAAATAGAAAACTTTCGAGTGGCAAAAGCCCAGCACAAATCAGAGATTTTACAATTGCAACTAATTGTGAGGTCAAGCCGAAAATTAAGCAGAGTGTGTATGTAGGGTGACAGCCCCTTCAAAGGGGTGTGTCTAAGCCAGAAGCCTCTGAAAAATTTACATATTTTTATGTCCATCGGATTCGTTTGGCACACCTTGCCTCACATTTTGAATGTCTTCATTTCGGGCTTAATTTCCCCTGAGCTGTGGGAGTCGCACACATATCAAAAAAATTATATTTATGGGCGACAGTGAAAGCCATAGAAATATGAATCGCCCTGCGATCATATAAATCAACCCGGAGTGTCCCCTGCCACAGATACACTCCCTTTTTTTCGGTTTCCGCTTGATGTAGTTGTTTTCTTGATGGGGCCTTGGCTATTGTTGGGCTGCCCAAAAGGATTAAATGCTCATAAATGGCACCCAAGACGCGTGTGGTCTTTAATGTGAAATCGGAGAGCAGGAGAACTTGTTTCACATAAAAGCAAGTTCAAGCGTAATTCCATTCAAGTTCGGGGAATACTTGAGACTTGTTTTGAGGTGTGTTTAGGGAAGAGTTCAGAGGTGGGAAGGTATTGGAACTAAAATTTACTAAATTAATATTTTTATATTAATTGTTTTATTAAAAAGTAGTTATAAACGTATCCGAATATCCAAAAACTAACACAGAAAAGCATTTCGAATTTAATTTAATGCATTTTTGGCTTTGTTCTAGTTTCTTAAACTTTAATTTGTAAAAAATTGCATATAAAAATATATATAAATATCCATTTACAAAATGAGAATATTTCAGGTCTTTTTAAATGTGAAAAAGTACCAAAAAGCAGATTTACTACAAACAGAAGAGCTATCCTCCCACCAAAAATTAATGCTTATCTATTATATAAAAATAAGTCGAGTTTTCTGCGGGGATCAAATAACTCCAGAACGCA
>JAEIIJ010000262.1:0-25030 GCA_018904815.1 Drosophila ogumai
GTCTTCGTTCGCGCGCAACGGCAAGCTGCAGGTGGGCAGCTTGGCTCTGACCCAGGCCTTAGGACGCTTTCCCCGAGTGCTGACAAACATCCAAAAGGCCAGCGTGGATGTCCTAATTTTCAACAACCGCCTGCGCATTGTGGCGCTCACGGGTTATTTCAAGGAGCAGATCTCCCAGGGCTGGGAGCAGCGACAATTTCAGCGTACCTTTGTGTTGCACCGGACCGAGGGCCATGCTGGCTGGCTGATAACCAACGATATGCTCAACGTAGTTTCTTCCTACTCGGATCAAGAGGTTCCCATTGTCACTGCGCCGCTTACTACGGCCATAAAACCGGAAATTATTGATTCCATCTTCATCTTGGATGATGAAGAGGAGCAAACTTCTGCTTCCAAGGCCTTTTCAAAGCTAATAGTGGATCCCAGCTTAGTCATTGAAATCTCGGATAGTGAAAGCGAAGAGGAGTCCACATCTGCTCCTACTGTTGATCCTGTAGAGCAGGCTGTTCAAGAGCTGAGCCTGTCCATGCCCAAGATGGCACTCACTACCGGACCGGATGACGAGGAAATGCCGCCACTGATCACCGTGCCGCCCATAGTGGTAATACCGCAACTGGTGCCCACCGCCACCTATGAAGATGAATTAGAATTAGATCTGGAACTCGACTCGTCGCTGTTGACCGATGATGGTCTCGTTATTGATGAGGATGTGCTCCTCGGAGATATATAAATAATAATTTAAAGGAAAAGAATAATTTAAAAGATCCTCACAGAAAATCACCTGGTAATTGTAAGTAGAACTCAGTTAGTAACCTTATTCCTAATATAGACTCTTGTAATATTTTTACAGCACCAATAGGGAGCTGGAAGAGAACCCTGATCTTTTGACCGCTCGAAATGCTGGAAACATTAATTAATTCTTCCTTGAACAACTCGAAGTGAATTTAACTTCTTATTTTATTGTATTCTTTTCAATTACTTACTTTGACATTGTAAAATATGTAACCACAAACTTTCTAATAAAAAAATAAAACTTAAGAAGACTAGATAGCATCAGCATCAGAGATTCTTTGACCAGGTGAGGCCTTCCCATCCCGAAAATGCACTGAATGCAGTCGCCTCTCGGTGAGCACCTCGCTGTTATGCTGATGTCGGCAGAGCAACATCATCATCATCATCGATGATCGAACGTTTTTGGCAAGGGATCGGTTGTCGCCACACTCGGCCAGCCAGTTGTCTGGTGGCCGTCGTGGCGCGTGCATCATCTAATCTTGCAGAGAGCAAATACCCTGAGGAGCGAGCCGAGAGTCCCCTGAAAAGGATCGCACTGGTTTTCATTGTGGCAACGTGAGGACAAAAGGAAGACGCTGTGGAGCTGCAAAGAGAGAAGGCGCTCGAATTCTTCCGAGTCCTGACCTTCGTGCTGCTGTTCCTGATCATCTCCCTGTATCTGTATCGCTTCGCCTTCTAGGAGTCGCGTGAAGCTAGCTTGGCTTAGCTTCGGAACTGGGTGAGAGGATCCTCGGATTGTGTAACCAGACTGTCGCCTGGTAGAGGAGGAAACTGTGATTTTAATTTCATTTTCCTTTTTTCTTTCTTTTCGATCTCGATTTGTCGTCGATTCTGCTCGCCGTCGTTCTCTGTTTCTCTCTGGGGACGTGGACCTTGACGTGGTTGGCGCGTTGAGGGTCTAATTAAAGCCGCAGCGAGGATGCCCAAATTACCAGCGGTTGGCATTGACCTTGGTACCACGTACTCGTGTGTCGGCGTCTTTCAGCATGGCAAGGTGGAGATCATCGCCAACGATCAGGGCAACCGCACCACGCCCAGCTATGTGGCGTTCACGGAGTCAGAGCGTCTCATAGGCGATGCGGCCAAGAATCAGGTGGCCATGAATCCCAACAATACGATCTTCGGTGAGTCGTCGTCCCTGTCCTACTCCCTCATGGATCTCGGCCATGCAGTGATCCGATTTAATTACTGGCAAACATTTTCATGAATGAACTGTGCCCGCACATTTTGTTTATTACTCGCACATCTCGCATCTTTGGTTATTTTAAGAAAATTCTCACTCGCTGGCGCCAAAATGTGCAGTCTCCTTCTCCTCGTACATCTAATTTTTCGAGAGATGGTATGGTATCCTCCTCCCACCCACACCCGACCCCCTACTGCGCCCGATCCCACCCCATTTGGCCTAGTGACACGTCCACTTGTTGTGTCAGTTCTTTCGCCTCCCGGGGTGAGGCATCTACTTCTCCTCCTTCTGCTTGCCCACCAAGCTCTCTTGGCTGTCGCGTTTATTGGCATCATTTGTGCCGGCCAAATAAATGAGAATAAGTCTCCTCAGTGCAAAGTTGTTTTCGTGACAAGAAAAACGTTCGGTTTTGCATAAATACTTTTTACGTTGGCTGCGTGGAGGAATGTCGCAGGTTTCTCGCCACAATGTCTTTGATTTCGGAAAAACAAAGCTAATAATGAAAGGCAGCGCAGAAGAATCAGTAATAAATATAACTAAATACCTTGGCAGAAGACAAATAGGCTTAGGGTATGAGGTAAACATAAATATAATTTCATAAAATAGTTTATAGACACTATTTTACCCTTTGTTTTCTTATATTTCTTTTCTTTTATTATTTATTTTTGAAATTAAATGTAAATATAAATAGAGGATAAAGAAGATAGAGGAAGTAACCTCATTAGTTAGCCTGTTCTTCTGTAATTTTTATATGCTCCTTCTTTCCTTAAAAATGTACTTATTCTTACAAGATATTTCCTGGGCAGACCTTATTTCTTCTTAACTTTTTATGTAATATTTAAATATTAAAACAAATAAAAATATATATAGAGGGTAAAGAATAGAGGAAGTTATCCTGGTTTCCAGTCATTTATATTTATATGGAAAGGAGGACTTTCTTTAATATTTTTCGTTTACTTAAAAAACACTTCCTGGGCAGACCTAATTTCGTCTTAACTTGTTAAGTATTATTTGAATATTAAGACAAATAAAAAAATAGATGATAAAGGGGATAGACAAATAATCCTCATAGGGTAGCCTGTTTTCCTGTAATTTTTATATGATCCTCCTTTCTATTCCTTTGTACTTAAAAGAGATTTTCTGAACAGACCTTATTTCTTCTAAACTTTATTTTCTTAATATATTAAACTTTATTTAAAATTTTCATATCATTTAAAATATAGAAAGATCTCTAAGTAATCTCTTCTTCCATCATTTGTGTACAAAAGTTCTCAGACATTCCCTTCTGCCTTCCTCCGAAAGATTTGCTGAGCAGATCTAATGCGAGTCTTCTTTCTATTTTTGTACTTTCATTTCAGGGTCAGGGTCCGCTTAGAAGTCCGGCTAGATTAGCCTAGACTGTGACCTAGACCTGCACCCAGACACACAAACACAAGTCCAAATACCAACTACCAATTACCAGACCCTAAATGTTAGCCAATAAAGCGAATCTGTTGTCCAAGTGCTCCTTAAAGTGGTTTCTTTTTGTTGGATTCTGATCGAGTGACTTCTGACTTGCAGATGCCAAGCGGCTGATTGGCCGCCGCTTCGATGACGCCACCGTGCAGGCGGACATGAAGCACTGGCCCTTCGAGGTGATCTCCGAGAACGGCAAGCCAAGGATCCGCGTGGAGTACAAGGGCGAGCGAAAGAGCTTCTATCCGGAGGAGGTGTCCTCCATGGTGCTGACGAAGATGCGCGAGACGGCCGAGGCGTATCTGGGTGGCTCGGTGACAGATGCAGTGGTCACCGTGCCCGCCTATTTCAATGACTCTCAGCGCCAGGCAACCAAGGATGCGGGCGCCATTGCCGGCCTGAACGTGCTCCGTATCATCAACGAGCCGACGGCGGCGGCCATTGCTTATGGCTTGGACAAGCAGGGTACCAGCGAGCGGAACGTCCTAATCTTTGACCTGGGCGGCGGCACCTTCGACGTGTCCGTGCTAACCATCGAGGATGGGATATTCGAGGTGAAGGCCACTGCCGGGGACACGCATCTCGGTGGCGAGGACTTTGACAACCGGCTGGTGAATCACTTTGTGCAGGAGTTCCAGCGCAAGCACAAGCGCGATCTTGGCCAGAATAAGCGGGCTCTGAGGCGCCTGCGCACCGCCTGCGAGCGGGCCAAGCGGACGCTGTCCTCTTCCACTCAGGCCAGCATCGAGATCGACTCCCTGTTCGAGGGCGTTGACTTCTACACCGCCGTGACGCGTGCCCGCTTTGAAGAGCTCAACGGAGACCTCTTCCGAGGTACCATGGAGCCGGTGGCCAAGGCTCTGCGCGACGCCAAGATGGACAAGGGCCAAATCCATGACATTGTGCTCGTTGGCGGCTCCACGAGGATACCCAAGGTGCAGCGCCTATTGCAGGACTTCTTTAATGGCAAGGAGCTAAACAAGTCCATCAATCCCGATGAGGCGGTGGCCTACGGTGCCGCCGTTCAGGCGGCCATCCTGCATGGCGACAAGTCAGAGGCTGTGCAGGATCTGCTCTTGCTTGATGTGACACCGCTGTCCTTGGGCATTGAAACTGCTGGCGGAGTGATGACCACGCTGATTAAGCGGAACACCACCATACCCACGAAGCAGACGCAGATTTTCACCACCTACGCCGACAACCAGCCGGGCGTGCTCATTCAGGTGTTTGAGGGCGAAAGGGCTATGACCAGGGATAACAACAATCTCGGCAAGTTCGAGCTCTCGGCAATTCCGCCAGCTCCTCGAGGAGTGCCCCAGGTGGAGGTCACTTTCGATATCGATGCCAACGGGATACTCAATGTGACGGCTCTGGAGAAGTCGACGGGCAAGGAGAACCGCATCACCATCACCAACGACAAGGGTCGCCTAAGCAAGGAGGACATCGAGCGAATGGTCAACGATGCTGAGGCGTACCGCCAGGCGGACGAGGAGCAGCGGGACCGGATTAATGCCAAGAACCAGCTGGAGTCCTACTGCTTCCAGCTGCGCTCCACCCTCGATGACGAGCAGCTGCGTTCCCGCATCAATGACACAGATCGGGAGACCATACAGCAGCACTGCAGCGAGACCATTGCCTGGTTGGATGCCAATCAGCTGGCCGAGCGACAGGAGTTCGAGCACAAGCAGCAGGAGCTGGAGCGCATCTGCAGTCCCATCATCACGCGGCTGTATCAGGGCGCCGGCATGCCAACGTCTCCGCCTTCAACTGGTGGTTCCAATCCGGGGCCAACTGGAGGCTCTGGCCCCACCATCGAGGAGGTGGACTAATATCCTGTTTCGGCTCACATCTACGAGTGATGAAATGCAAATTGTTTGTTAGTTTGGCACTGGAAATTCAAAATATCTTTTATCGAGTTTTAGGTATCTATGGTATTTACAAACCTTTTCATGCAAATAAATCTTACTTGTTTGAGGTATTTTAAGTTCAGGATGGAAATGGTGGCTATATTCGAGTCTAAGAGCTCTCTAAGGTAATCCTAAGGTCTTCACAGAGAACTTAGAGAAAGGTATTTCTCTGGCCACAAGGATAATGTTGCATTCATTTAAAATTTAAAGTAATAACTCCAAAATACCATTTGTTGAAAACACAAAATTGCATTTATTTCTATATATAGTATATATATATATGTACTCCCGAACACATCAACCAACACTGAACTCCAGATATGTGTGTCTACTCATCGTATGTATAGCATAGTTAAGTACAAATATACGCATATATCCATGCACATAGATGCTGTTTAGGTTTGTGTATATGTAACGATCTTTAGATAGCTGCTTCGAGAACGGATCTATATAGATAGGATACGATAAATCATGGAACCAAACGATGTAGGTAGATAGAGAACATCAACTACGGTCAACAACCTTGGTATCAAATATTAAATGATAATATTACCATCTCGAGTAGGTATAGTAATGTACATTTGATCTACACGTATTCGATTATTGTATTCACTTGAAACGCCTCTTGTAGAAAAATTCGTAAATCGTAAACTAAAATTGACCTTGCTCCGTCCAGCGTTCAGTGAGAATCCTGTTCCTATTCCTATTTCTAAACCTATTCCTACAAAGAACCGGCATCACTGGCCTCCTCCTATTACGCTATTAACGCTTTTGATTTATTATTATTTACTTTCGTGGCGATGACTTAACATAATTATTGATTTAGCTAGAACCATCTGGCGTATATATTCCGATACAGTGTTCCATCGCAAGTACTTACTGCTTGTATAAACCGATTTTGTATAAATTCATCTGCGTATTTTGTATCAGTACTATCTCCACTAACGATAAACACTAGACTAGGGTTTAAACTAATCAATTCATGGTTGATCTCTACATATAAGTACATTTAAGTGAAAAGCCAAGTGGCGTTGCCAATTCTCTAGCCGGGGGCATCCATTCGATTTTCGCTTGTATAACTTCTACAAAAATTGTATGACAATATACACACACGTATAAAATGTTGGTTTCTTTTTCTCATCTTCGATTTCGATTAGCTAGCTCTCTACGTAGGTATATGATACACACAAAGGCTGTCTAATTTGAGAACTCACTTAGCCTAGACTTAGCCTAGCTCTGGGGTTACTTACTATGTTACACATAATCTAAGCTGTCGCGACTACAACACGTTTGACGTTCAATTTGAATTTAATTAAATCAACTCCATTCCGACTGCGACTGCGACTACGACGCAAATTAGACGAGAAATCTTTGATTACTTACGAGCTAAGTACAACGCAACGACTAACTTTATAGGGCCTCAGTCGAGGAGCTGCAGGGTCCGTGGTATCCGTTAGCACTGCCAGGCGATGACTGCGAGGCAGCTGCCCGCAACACGGCACCCATTCCTGAGGCTCCTGCTCCGGCTCCTGGCACGGCTCCTGATCCGACTCCTCCTCCTGCTGCTCCGGTTAACTGAGGCTGTATCAGCTGCTTGAAGGTTGTTTCCAGTCTGGGTGGATACTGTGGGTGAAATAATTTAATTAATTAAATAAAAAAATTGGTTTAATAAATATTTCTTAAAGAAATTAACTTGCTAAACCCGTATCTGCAGTAAGTAACTTTTCTTGACTTTAATTTTTGTAAGAAAATGTTGTTTAAATTCCAAAATACCTAGCTCTCAGTTCTTTTTTTTAATTTTAAACACAACTCTGCACACGAGTTAAAGTCATTAACATCACTTTTCCTTAGAATATATTAAATAAAATTCCAAAATTTTAACTCTAAGGTTTTTTACAAAAATACAAAAATAACTGGCTCTCAGTTTCATTTTTTACCTTAAGTCCGAGTCTGCAAATGTCCATTACATTTCTGAGAAAATATATATTAAATTCCCAAAAATTCTTCCTTTCAGCTCTTGTAAAAAAATATTTAAAAATAGAACCCACCTCTTGGTTTTCATCC
Source organism: Drosophila ogumai (assembly GCA_018904815.1). Taxonomy (NCBI): domain Eukaryota; kingdom Metazoa; phylum Arthropoda; class Insecta; order Diptera; family Drosophilidae; genus Drosophila; species Drosophila ogumai. Next base: position 7,402 of record JAEIIJ010000262.1, read on the forward strand.
AAGAAATCTTGCTTTCAGTTCTTGTAAAAAATATTTATAAATAGAACCCACCTCCTGATTCTCATCCAGCGACGGCAGCAGCTCGTCCAGCGAATTGGGCGTTAGTGGACTGGGCGTCGGCATGGTGACCCGGCTGAGGGCGCCATGCTGGAGCAGAGCCTCACCGATAACAATTTGCGGCTTGTTCTGGGTGAGATGAGCCTGCTGCTGCAGCCGGGCCAGACGCAGCTTCATCTCCTGCCGGATCTCCTTCTGCTGCACTTCCTTCTCGAAGCGCATCATGCTGTAGCTGCGCACCGAGGAACTAGTGCTGTGCACCGACGCTAGACTTGGTCTTCGAGAACCTGTGGATGAGACCGAAACATACGGGACAGGTGTCACACAGGTGAATCAGGTTAAGGGGTAAATGTGCGGATGGGGTTGCTGTATCAAAACTGAGTGAGTATATCGGAAGCGTTTTCGTTGGGAGAATCGGCGTGGGAGAGAAAGATAGTAAGTTATATATGAAAGATATATATAATAAATATATATATATAGAAAGAGAGAGACAGAGAGATGCATAGCCACAGCGTAAGATCATTCCAAAGCGTTTGGAAAGCAAGCTAAGCGAGTGCGAGCAGCAGTGCTCCCAAGCAGCCAAATCATTCGCAGAATATTGAAAGTTGTTTTGTATTTTAAGAGAAAATCACGCCGACTGCCTAAAGAATTTCTCTAAAAGAAAAAAACTGTAACTTTTTATATGGGTTTTTCTTTTGGAAATTGTGCTATAAAATTATGTTCAAATTAACACCAAATACTGAGCCTTTTTTAAGTTATTAAAATAATTTAAAGGGAATAAAACGTTTTATTTGGACCTCCCTTGTTTAAGTCTTGAATTACTGAACTATAAGCGAATTAAATTTTTATGTTAACCTCTAGTTAAAACAATATTTCATTATTTACATTAAAGGATGAAACTTGTATCCAAGTTTTAAATGCTTTCATTTAATTTGGTAAGCTAACTAATAATTAAACTCATAAATATAAAAATCTTTTAAACTTTACTATCAAAAGTTATTCTTTAATATTTCTCAAGTCTAACATACCTCCGAACTATCAATAGTAATCACAGATTTATCATACGCTCATCACTCATACGCCATGTGGTACCGGCGTGTAACCCCTTCTTTCTAGTCTTTCAAGGACCTTCGTACCAGTTTACAGGATAAGAACAAAGATAAACACGAGTGTTTCATACAAAACAAAGTTTGATTGTTTCAAGATGCAGCAGAAGCGGCAGTAGCAGCAGCAGCAGGCATCTCAAGTTCGGAAATTCAAGGCGCTCGAGAAGAAGAAAAGTTTAGGATGAAGAAGTATGTAGTAGTGGAAGAAGTAGAAGAAGCGTAGGACATTCACATATAAAGTTGCAGGGTTAACATATATATAGAATATATTATATAGAAGGAAATTTTCATATCGTTTATCGATTGGTGTGTGTGTTAGTGTGTCTGTCTAAGTGTGTGTTTTGTGTGTTTGGGGACTCAACCGAATAAGTTCAGGCAAAGGTCAGCCGGAAGGTTGAGAGTGGCGTGGCGAATCCTGACAGCAGACAAGTGTCCTTTTTTCTGCTGTCAGGCTGCATGCAATTGCAATTAGGTTTCTGTGTGTTTGTGTGTGTGTGGGGGGAGTGTGTTCTTTGTGTTACTAATTGGTCTGTAGTTTTCTTATTTTGCATTAGCTAGAATATCGTGTTCAGTTATATGCTTTAAATATTATTATAATTATTATTATTAGTTCGTGTATGTGGAAGAAGTTGGGGAAGATTTTCTATGAACATAGTCACCGCCATATTGCTTCAATATCATCTTGTCGAAATTTCTATTATATTTTTTTCATCATCATCCTCAGAAGCTCTGGTTTCAATTCAATCCTTCATTTAATTTATTTTATTTATTATTCTTAGGCATTTTGGTATTGTCGTCTGTGGAGTTGCTTACAAAATATTCTTCATATATTTTTTCTGTGGCTAAAAGTGCGCGTGTGTGGGTGTTTTGCCAAAGACAATATAGAAAATAAGATGTGTAACACCATACCGTTTTTTTAACTAGAATTTTTGGGGCGTTACACATCTTATTCTTTATATAGTCTTTGATGTCGCTGTGTCTGTGGTTGTGTATGTGTTTATTTATTTGTTGGCAACGATAGGGAAAGTAAAATAATGTATTTGGCAACACATCTTTGTATGTGGAAACAGAGGGGGAGCTCGATAGGCACACTTAACATCGATCATCAAGTTCAACTCAAAATTAGTTTGGTTTCTCATCTAAACAGAGACAGAGTTTTAAAGTCAATTTAAAAACACTAATTAATACAAGCAGGGGAAGGGAAATGGGGATAATAACCAACGCCAATAATGTACACAAATTAAATTTTAAAGTAAGTTTAAAGTTTACGTGAATGCAAATGACAGACAATGGACCCAATTTAGCGAGAGTTGTTTCATGGCTTTAATACAATTTCTGGTAATTAATTATGCGGTGAAGATACTTTGATAAAAAAAAAGCATGATTTCCCTTTTAGTTATTCATTTTGTTAGTTTCCTGGGCATGTAAACAGAAAAGGGAATGTAGATTATGACAAAGTTTTTCTCTTGGCAAAAAAAAATGCAATTAATTCACTGGAAAATTCTGATAAAACTTTTACGTTAATTAACCAAAAAACATTCCGTAAAGAGGGGGAATATTAATGCCAATTGCGTTTTACTGCTATGAATAATTATTAGGAAAAGTTTAATGTTTTTCATTCGAGTTGTAATAATAAAAGTTAGCTGTTGGAATGTTTTTTTTAGCTTTTTCATTATTCTCATTTACTGAAAATCAGTAAAAGTAACTAGATATTCTACAAAATCTAAAAAACAAATTGTATTTTTTCATAAATAAAACAACTATGATATGAATTCTCATTATTATTATTATTTTTTTTTTTTGAAATTTTGTAATAAAAAGGAAAAAAAGAAAAAAGGTAAATGAACCAAGTCCTATCAATCCAAATTTTTATAAATAAAAATTAACACCAAAACAATATCACTAATTTTTTAAATGAATAATATAATATAAATAAATAATAATTGGTGAATAATTTCGAAATAAAATAAAACCAAATAGACCCTGATTTCAAGACAATATTAATTTTCTGTGTGAAATTCTACCTACTTCATGAAAATTGATCACCGAATTAATAAGACTTCGACCTTAAGAAAGGTAAACTAGGTGGAATGGACTTCAAAGTATCTCTAACAGGGGGACACAGAATGGATGCAACAATGGAACAGATACGAGTAGCAAATAATGAGGCTTGTTTGTTGTGTGTGAGTGGTGGTGCAAGCTGTTCCTGGACGAATGATCGACATGAGATGGGGATGTGAATAAGGAAATGGTCCCGACCGGATGCGGATGCGAATGCGAATGCGCCGTGACTGATGTTTGATGTTTGATTTACCGCAAATCGGGGCGTTTCACTCGCCGGCGTGGGCAGTGCGCCAATTTGCAGGTGATGCAGCTCGGCGCCAGTGGCATATCCGCCGCTGGAGTCGACGCCATTGGTGTCGGCATCGCCGTAACCACCAATTGCATTGACATAACCGTAACCGTAGCCATAGCCATGGCCATGGGCGCCACCCGGATCGCTGTCGTTATGATGAGGGACTGTGCTGTGAGGATCTATGCTATGCGGACCGCACTCATCGTCCTCCTCATCATCCTCATGGCTCCTACAATTATCAATGCCATTCATGCCCAACAACGCTCTAAATCTATCCTGATTCCTCGATCTCGCCGGCGACAGCTCGAAGCTGAGCAGATGCCGCTGGTGGTTCAGTTGCTTCTGCAGCTGGCGGTTCATCGAGAGCGTGCTCTCGCAGCTGCGGCACCCACTCCCGCCGCCACCGCCAGCTCCACTGCCACTGCCATTTTCATCGAGATCGTCCCGCGAATGCTGGCTGCATCCCGCTCCGGATGTGTGACGCGACGAGGCGCGAGAATTCTGTTTGGACACCGCCGCTATGTGACACGATATGAGCAATATGGCGGCCGATCTAGCCGCACCTGTACGAGACGTCGACACCAGGATGCCCTTTGAGCCAGAGCCAGAGCCGCCAGCTGCTCCCCCACCACCGCCTCCGCCTCCTGTACCTCCTCCACCGCCTCCGGCATTGCCACCGCCGGTTCCTCCGCCCATCGAGGCGCGTCGATGACCATAGGAGCCAATGGATCCCGTCGACCGAATGCTGGAACGCGAGGATGGACGCGCCGAGTGAACGGTCAGCGGTATCCCTGAAATCAGGTGAAACCACAATGAGAACGAGGATATATCTAAATACTATATATTTTAACTTTACCTATAAATAATAATAAATAACTATTAAAAAATGTGTATAAATAGGTATTTTAATAAAATATAGGAAAAGCACCATAAACATTATAAAATATATACTCTAAAGTTATTTTATTTTTAAGAATAATAATTTCCCTGAAATTATGGAAATTTACTTTTAAATTTTCATTAAGAAAAATACATTTAAGTTAAGAAAACTTCGAAGCTACCTAAACTGTTGGTTAACAACTTTTCTATAACATTAAAGCCAAGTTAAATTATTTTCTGGTTTCTTTTAATATTAATTAATACCTTTTAGAAAATTATAATATATCCAATTTCTCACCTGTATCGCTGGAGTAGAGAATGGGCGGCGGAATGCTGGCATCCCCATAATTTCGATGCCGCGGATACTTCGTCTTGCTGAACAGATGCAGCACCATGCAGATGAGCCCGGCCAGCACGGCAATGCCCGTGGAGACGCCCAACAGCGTGGGCAGATCCGAGCTCAGTTCGCTGAGATCTGTCACATATTATTTATTAATTTCTCATCTCCCTCAAGAGCGAATGGAGGCACTCACCTGGCGTGCAGAAGACCCGACGCGTGGGCTTCACGTAGCTCACCGAGTGGAAGCCGCTGGCACACTGGCACATCGCGTTATGCCGCACCTGAACACAGAGGGAGTTCTCGTCGTTGTAGATGCACGTCTCATCGTAGAAACACTGATCGCCCAGTTTTTTAGCTGTTCAGGGGGAGAGTATTAGTATTTAATTTAATTAATTAATATATTTATCAGACACTTACGTTTTGCGCAACCCTTTATCAGTCCGAGCTGCACGGGATAGTTGCGCTCACAGGTGCAGGTCTGCGTCTCCTTGTCGCAGGACACGTGCAGCAGCTTGACGTCACACCTCAGCTCGTTGCACGGTGCCCCGATATACTTTCCCTTTGCTGGAGTGGGACAAGTGGGAGTTTTTGGATTAATATTTAATAATCAAGTAATTTTTTTAGATTAGAAAATTCAAATTATGACAAGTTAAACGTGCTTATTAGCTTAGCTAAGTCTAAAGAAACGTTCCGAAAGAACCTTGAAAAAGGTTACAAATAAGCAGATATATATCCTATATAATTTTTTTATCAATGGAGTATGGCATACAGTTTACCATTAACCAGCCTATTATTTTTACTGTTTAGGCTTAGCAAATATTTTATCAGCTCTACAAAATAAAAAATGTAAAAAAATCTTAATTTTACAGATTAAACCTTCATTTAGAAGATGATGTTGAATTATTTTTAACTTCTTGCGTTAAGTTTTCTATAGATTAATGTTTTCTTGATTTTAAAATTAATTTCCCTAAAGTGAATTTCGTAAAATGAAATTTAAATGTTAAACAGATTTAATAATAAATCTTACTTTATATAGTATCTTATTATATATTATATATGTTATACAAGCATTTGGCAATGTGCTTCAACTAAAATAATTTTTTAAATAGTATAAAAAACACAATTTAAGAATAAATACGTACTTCAAAAAATAAACAAATTAAAACATTTTTAAAAGGTTTATTTAGAAAAGAAACATTATAAATAATCCTAATTCCGAGACCATTTTAATCCAAGTAACTAAATCGGAATTGCACTTCAACTAAATCCCAGCCATGGCCAAATCACTGTAAAAATACTACATCCAATCGTAGCTTCTGTATGTATCGTGTACATAAAAATATAAAATCTTTTTCTTTGTACAAATATTAAATCCAATCCCATTAAAATCCAATATTATCTGGCAGCACATGCGGGCTTTTTGGCTGCCACGTAATACTATAAGCAAGCCACTCCGTGTGCCGTGCACTATTTGGTAATTCCCGCATCATGGCCAAAATAAAACGGATGAATCCATGAATCATACCGCACCAGGCTCCGGACAGAAGCCAAGTGCAGCAGCATCAGCAGCAGCGATGGTGGCAGCGGCATGTACAGCTGCGGCGGATGCGCCAGTGTGCCAGGTGGACAGTGGATGCCAAAAATGAAAGTTAAATACAGCAGCAGCCAGTGGATGTTGTGCAATTTATGGCTTTCATGGTCTCTGGGGAGCTCGCTTCTGGGACCAAAGGTCAATAATGCAAACTAACGAACTAAAGTCCTGGCCCAGAGAGAGAGAGCACTCTCCCAGCAAAAATGTTCATTTATTTGTGTTTGCTTTCGGCCACAAATATTCATTTGGTAAATAGAATTATTAAGTGGAGCAGCCAGATAAGTTTCCGTTGGCAAAAACTCCCAAATTAAAGAATATAAAAGGGGAATATTTAAACGTGAAAGCTTTTCTTTTCGTAAAGAGAAAACTTAAACTTGCTTCTACTTTTTACTTAAAAATAGCTTCTTTTAACTAAATGTAAAAAATTTAAAACTAAACACTCACCTGACTTATTATTTAGCAAGGCCTCCAGGTCGTCGACGTCGTCCGGATAACTGCCGTCGTAGTCATCGTCAGGCACATTGGCGGCATCACGTTTTCGCGGTTGCTTCTCGAGCGGATTGGCCTCCTGTGCCCCGACTGCTGCTGGTGAGGTTGGTCTGTCCAAGGCTATTCCTGAGGAGAGATTCACTGCGGTCGCCGCGGCAGAGAGGTCCGAGGACGAGGCCAAAACGGAGCCGGATACGGAGGCGTGGAGCAGCAGGAGGCAGCCGTAGAGCAGCATGGCCTGGCCCAGCTGCATGGCCATCAAGTGATGTTGCTGCTGCTGCAGCTGCTGTTGTTGTTGCTGTTGCGGTTGCAGTTGCAGTTGCAGGGCCATCAGCTGCAGTCGCCGCAGTAGACGGGGCAGCGTTAACTTCGCCATTTTGTCATTTTCGCGCCGGCTGCAGGGCTTCTCAACAAATTCGCGATTGTTTGTCAACTTTCGCCATTTGGCCGAGAGAGAAGTTTCCGCCGTCGCTCGCAGTTGACGGTTTCAGTTACAGTTTTTGTGTGTTTTAGTTTCCAAGTTCCGAGTTTCTGTTTTGTTTTTGCTTTTGCTTTTGCTTTTGATTCATTGATTGTTGTTGTTGTTGTTGCGACAAATTGGCCGAGCCCTGGTGCACATTACGTATACGTCATGGCACACATTACGTATACGTCGCCGGTCACCCGACGCCCTTGCTGGTGGCAATGTTGAGCCTTCTTATCCCGCTGCCTGCCGCTGTCGAGTGGCAAACTTGAGAGCTGCCTGCCCGGCATGATAATTTTATATAATTTCCCCGCGCTGCCACGGAACGCTTGCCGTTGCTGCGGTCAACAGCGTCGTCGTCGTCATCATCATCATCATCGTTTTATTCGAGTGACCCACTAATGTGTGTTGCATGTGGTGCAGCTCTGCCGCTTCACTCTCTTGCTCCCGCCTAGCTGTTAGTGGGCATTAATTCCATGCAGTGCGGCGAGGATTTATGGCACGAACTTTTCAAATCTGGGTTGGTTTCTCTGAGTTGCTCTTCCCGCTCGTTAGCCCCAAGCTGAAATCGCACGAAACGAAAAAGGTCAAGCATATACACAATAGAGATTGTACTAAAATATACTAAAATGGCCATAAATAATTTGAGCAATGCGTGCCTTCGCTTCAAATAATCGCTTGCATTAAATGGTTGCTTGTTTTTTTAGTGTGTTGTGAATGTAGAGCAATTCTAAATGGTGGCAAATAATTATAAATTTATAAAGCACACCTTGATCTGAATAAATGAAAGAACGATATTAAAAGCTACGTTTATTTTTAGAGTTTTTCAATGTTTAAATATTTTTCCTAATTTAGCATACTTTTAGACAACATTCCCAATGATTTCAATTCAAGACCATCTCTTAATATCACCTCTGATAAGCAAAATCCAAATATTAAAGCTATCTTACTCAAAGTATTAAGTAAACATGAATTCTTTTGCTAGATATTGCCTCCATAAAATCTTAAATAAATTAATAACGTAGAAAGGCCATAAACAGCTGTTCCTAAGTAAACTAACGAAACATTTGACTCTATACTTTTCTACACATTTATTTATTTTGCATTCAAAAATATTGACTCTGGATTTGGGCAAAAGAAAATAAACCAAATGGCGGGCGTCTATAAAAACAAGCGATTTCAGGCACTCATCGCTTAGATCACAAACTCCACTGAAGGCGAAAATGAAGCTCCTACTGGTATTAACATTGGCCGTACTCATTGCCCACGTTGCCGTGGCCCAAGAGTCTGATTATGATCAATATGACGACGCTGAGGGTGCAGACGATACCGCTGTCGATTCTGGAAGCGGTTCATCTGATGACAACGATTCGGGTAACGCAGGTTCCGGAACTGATGTAGAGGACAACGGTGGCGATGCTGGTGAAGATACCGAAGACTCCACTGGAGACGATACCGATGCTGTTCCTGCTCCTGCTCCTGCTCCTGCTCCAGTTAAAAGGCCCAACAACAACACAAAAAAGGGCAAACGGAATGGAGCCCGTAAGAACAGCAACAGCAACAACAATAGGGGCACCAACGCAGCAGCCAAGCGTCGTGCGGCCAAGAAGAGGGCGGCCAAGAAGCAGTCGGCACCTGTTGCGGCCAATAGGCGTACCAATACAGCCGCCAATAGACGCCGTCGTTCTGGCTAATTAGGTTCAATCAGAACTACTTTAAAGTAATGTTTATAAAATTATGTGTGATTAAAATTTGCTCATTAAAAACGGTCTTTGTTTATTGTATTTACGAAGTTCTTCTATTTTAATTAACTGATTGTTGCAGTTTTTAATTGCTTTGGTTATTTATAGCGAGGTGAATGTCCTGTTAACAGGAATGTCCTTTATGCTTGGATTATAAGTAAGTGGTTATCTATATATATTTTTTGTTCTTTAAGTGCTGGGAGAATATCAGTTGAAATACCTGGGCATAGGTATATGGACAAGATTTCAATATATGAAAATCCTTTTATAAATATGAATAAAGTATAAATAAATAAATAAAACTCTTGAACAATTATTAAGACGCCTTTAACTAAGCTGTACCTTTTAGAATTTTTTTAATAAGATAAGCTTATCTACCTTTTTTTTACCTTACAAAATCTATAAAAACTTACTGTATTTTGCTCTAAGCATATAGTACCTATAGTTTGTCTTTATTTCTGTGTAAGACAGATTCGTGAAATTATATTTTCTCTCTAACTTTAATTAAACTTTATAAAAACTCTCTTTAACTCGTTCAAGTCCCCCAAAAAATTTACACAAAACTAGAAGCACACACAGGTGTTTTTGTCTGCAAACAATAAAATTAAAGAATTGAAAGGCAAATATCTATCTAGATAAATATTGTAGAAAGCTTTATATGTGGCCATTATTTTTTGACTGACAAGAGAAAAACTATAAATACTCAAGTGTTCAAGTCTTTTCACCTTAGAAGTGTATTTAACGACTTTTCTACCGGTTCGCTGAAGGCAAATAAAATGAAACTGTTGCTGGTTTTATCTATATCCCTGCTGCTAGTTGCTTACGTGGCGGGAGCAGCTGAAGCTGAGGAAGAAGACTATTATAATGATGATGATTATTATTATGAGGATGATTATAATGATGACGATGAAACCAACAGCACCGCTGAAAAAAATGATGTAACAACGACCACTCAGAGGAGTGCTTCGGCTCCTCCTGCAGCGCCGGCGGCTCCTCCAGCTACTCCTCCAGCTACTCCTCCAGCTACTCCTCCAGCAACTCCTCCAGCTACTCCTCCTGCGGCTACTGGAAATGGCAACAGCGATTCGGGCTCCAACTCGGAGGAGTATGACGACGATGAGGAATATGACTCTGCAAATGGAGACTACGATGAGGGTTCTGTAGACTCCGTCGACTATAGTTCCGGTGAAGATGACAGTAAATCTAGCGAACCGGCCAGCAACTCTCCACCCAAAGCGGCAAATGCTGGCAAGAAGAACGCGGCCCGTCGACGACGCAGGCGCACCACTGTAGCCCCAAGACGAAGCGCAACCAATGCTGCCAACAAGCGCAAGACTGCTGCTGCCACGCCCACCAAAAAGCAAACAGCCGCAGCTACTAAGAAGCAAGCCCCTGCTGCCGCCAAGAAGCAGACACCTGCGGCAGCTAAAAAGCAAGCCCCTGCTGCTGTTAAGAAGACACCTGCTGCCGCCCAAAAGCGGACCAACGCTGCCGTCAACAACCGCAAGCGCTCGGGTTAAACACAACTAAACTTGGTTCCCAAAGTTGAGGGTTAAATAGTTTAAAAATGAAAAAAAAAGGCACTATATCTCAAATAGAAAATCAAAAATAAAACTTTCTTGAGCCAGAAATATTAAAATATATAGTAAGAGCTCGAAAGCAATATAATTTCAAACCTAAGCTACTCAAGGTTGTGGGCAAAAACAGTTTCTTTACTTATTTTCTAATTACAAATCTGACAACAAGGCTGTGTAAACACAGTTGGTAAGCTGAAGAGCTTTTGAAAAAATAAATAAATGTGTATCTTTACTGAAAAAATATGTGCCAAAGATAGATTAAAATGAAACAAAACAAAAGCTAGAATACTTGCAAATTTTAAGCCTTTTGCTGCATAGTTTAAGGGGCTTAAATACCTTTCAATGCATTTAGCCTTTTGTTTTCTTACTTAGTTGAAAGAACCAATGGCATCTATAAATAGTAATTACGTCCCCATACTCTCTACTCGTGCACATAAATGCACAGAGACACTTAATTACTGATGCGCACAGGCGACGGCGGTGGCGATGGCGATGGCGACAATTGTTTAATGGCGAAAGGATAACAAAGCGGGGAGGTGCCGACAGCATCATCGGCTGCTGCCACAATAGGGCCATTGTTTTCGGTTTCAAAGCCGACGACATCCTGGTGGCAGAGTGGCATCGCCAGCTGAAATCCCGTGTATCCAGTGCACTGCGGCGCACACGAAAGCCACTCCGCATCCAAGTGTTTGTATGCCCGAGAGAGATATCAGACCGCCCACACACCCACCCAACAGATCTAACTAGCCAGGGGCTGACCCTTGAGGAAGATTTTGAGGGCGTAAAAGCAAGCTAAAATTGTTTATTGCAATGCTCTTTTTACTAAAAACCATTTTAGGTATTATACAGTAAACCTTTTGAATACCAAAAACCCCCCTTGCTTGAACCCTGCAGACGCCACTGGATTCACGTACGGCAATCGCTGTAGCAGCTTACTGAGCCAAGTGCGGCAACAATCTGAATCATCGTTTTAGTTTTCCCTTTTCCAACCCACATCACAAGGATTCGCCCAGGAAAAGGGTATACGATGGGCTTGCGGCTTCCGCACTAAAAATATATATGCATATATACCCGGAAATGACCAAAAACTTAAACAAACCTAAAATCATCAACAGAAAAGATAACCGAAAGGGTAAGTTGGTCGGTAACTCTACTGGACACTCCATATCAAGGATAAATATATAGGCATATATCAACTAGCAAACTAAATCCCAAAGCGAAAAAGTAAATATATTTAATAAAAGGAAATTATTTTCTTAGCAAATCTAATTACTATTTTTATACAGGGTATATCTCATTCGTATCCATATCATATTTCCCTTTGCCAGCATCTACAATTGCAGATGATGGCTGGCTCTCCGACATAGAAGCTATAGGTGGCAGCGTGGGAGGATATGGGCTGCTGTAATATCTGCTCCTGATGCCTTAAGAGGAAAATGTGATAATGCGCGCTAAACAATGAACAATGCAGAAATGGCATAAAAATAGCCAGAAGTGGAATATGAAGTGGGCGGCGGAGGCAGAGGGAATAATAATGGAAGATGTGTTTGGCTTCGAGGATGATAACGACCAGGATGATGGCGGTTGGTCGGTGGTGTTGGTCTTGTTAGCACTTACGATGATGTTGATGATGATGAAGGCAAGTGCCAGATGTATGCGGATTGGAGGTGTGGCTGCTGACGTTGATGGGCACGTAGATTGTAGATACTGCTTTTGACATTTACATGTTTGCATTGAGCATTTTTAAGTGGCCCAGAAATGTGTGAAATGAACTGGAAATCTGGATAGCACGTGCCGACAAAAGCTTTTTAAAACAAAGTAGAGATTAAATCTCAAAAAAATAGTTGTTACTGTTTGCAAGGTCGTTGCAGAGAAATATATATTATAAATACAAGTTTATATAAGTTTATGACAGTTTTAGTCAGCTAAAATAACAAAGAGTGGACTTCAAGTGCAGAACTCTGATTTGGTCAACGTGGCGTATGATTGATTTTTAAGAAATATGCAAAATCAATCATACGCCATGTTGGACAATTACGTTCTCTGTTTTAAACCTTCATTTACAGTAAGTAAAACTGGGTTTTCCCCGAAACAAAGTAATTTAGAGCTAAAAGGAAACCCAGGTTTATTTATTAAAAATCAAAATATTATATTTAATTGATTTTCTGGTGAAACCCCTTATCTGGATCATCTTAATTCATCCATAATTCCCATTTTCAACAATATCCAAAAACCATCCATCAAACTTTTTTGTAAGCGGACATTGCTCACTTCTTGATTATCATCTTAAACGCCCAACAAAGACATAAAACTTCCTCCTCGTGGATATATAATTTGAAAAACAATTTGCATTTCCTTGAGGGCAATTTATTTGCCATTCCTTGGCTAGGTGGAAGAAAGAAACTAAAAGTTTCCGCACTCGATGAATGCATTTTCTCGTTTCCCTAACAAGGCATTTAGTTGGCAAAACAAAAATACCTGCACATATTTCTAAACCGACTAAACTGACGCTGCTGGGCAAAAGTGTTTATGTAATTACAAACACGTTTAAAAGTAGCGACCGAAAAGGGTTGGAAGGGAAAAAGTGAGCGAGTAAATAGCAAAGAGCAGAGCAATTTATGTAAGTGCGAGATATTTTTATGTCTCGGCGAACCATTAAAATGTGCATAATGCAATTTCGCCCAGCACTTTGCATATAAATTTCCACCGGTTGAGGCAAAAAGCGGAATAGCGGAAATGCAAGTCCAATAACAAGCGTCGAGCACGGCGAGGCAGTGAAAAGGATACAGGGGGTGGGCTTTGGTTTAGTGGACAATATTTACACAGTGGAAAAATATCGGTAGTGGGGCATACAAATACATATTGGTTAATCAATTCTGTTGACAGTTTATAAACTTATAAATTAATTGATAATTGTTTACTATAAACATAAAGTCAACCTTCCAAAAATATACATAAACATACTTAAATAAATTTAAAATATTAAAATATTAATCAGGGGTTTTTGTTAAAAATTATAATTTATTCCAAATTCCCCCCCGTTAAAAATGCTATTATTTTCCTAGTGTACACCCTTGCAACGGCGATGTGAATGAACGCACGCCTGTGTGGGTGAATGGGGCGAATGCATGAGTTTGGGAGCGAAAGGGAGACGGGCTGTGTTACTGTAACGGTAACGGAAGCAACGAACGCAACATCATCCTTCTGCATCACCGCCGCTCGGCTCTCTCGGTCGGTCGGACACTCTCACACTCGACTCCCCCACCTTCCCAAAGCTCCTCGCTAGCTCACTCTCTCTCTCTCTTTTGCTGGAGCCGCGCGCCTGCCCCCAGAGAGTGCTGTGTTGATTCTAGCGGTACATAAGACTTTGCGGAATATGCAATTGTGTGCGTGCTCGTGTGTGAGTGGGCTCCTACTTTTAGGCACTGATAAAGGCAAATTTACATACGCCGAAATACCCCACCGCCCCTGCTTCGGCCCCTGCCCATGCCCGACCCAACAACTGGGTTTCGGCCACGACTTTTGGCTTCTTATGTGTCGCCGATGCCGTTTAAAATGTAGGTTACACACAGCAACGCGCAGACACAAACACAAATCACGTTCACACACACCACAGGCACAGGATACACGGGGCCCACATGCACGTGCATACGTGCAATATATTTTAGCACTTTCCGTTTTCCCTTCGGAGTATGTGTCTCCGTCGTCGTCCTGCACTAAGGTAATAAAAGTTTTACAATTTCGGCTACATATATACGCAAAAGTATGGTATATAAGTGTATGGTATATAGTAGGTGTTTTTCTTTTGTCTTTCGCTTTGGGTCTCCAAGTCAGCTGGACAGAGTGGCGACGAGATTGCTTCCGTTCCCAGAAAATCAAAGTTGCCGCTGTCCGGGGCCCATAAAAGTATGTTACAAAATATAAACTATGCGTGGTCGGCTTACAGGAGGAAAATTCTCATAGCTTTGGCATTTTCCCTTTAGATTTTAGACAAAAGAATCCAGTGAATTTTATTTTCAACAGAAATACTAAAACAAATTAATGTGTTTTAGAAAAGTACACAATTTTCTTAGCTTTTCTTTAGGTTTTATGGCAACGTCTTAAATTTATTTTATTAAAAAGTTTCATTTTATATGGATTTGACCTTTATAAAACCTTAACTTTTATAGAAGAATTCTTTCTAAGAATTAAACCAGTTACGTGTTGGTCTTCCTGAAAGTTCTAATCTTACAGTCTGATTTTAAATCATCTTATTTTAAATATCTTTTTGTTTGCAAGCCAAGCCATTGGGCCACCACAAAATAAGTAAAACTTCAAAACTATTGACCAATATTATTAAAATATTTGGGTAAGAAATCAGGATAAAGTATTATTCATTAAATTTTAAATTTATTTATCAAAAAACAATTAATAAAATGGGCTTAAATTCATATTTTAATAAACGAAATACGATATTAAATAGCATTTCAGCTTTTATTTTAGAATACTATTCTTAATGTGCTTCGCAAAGCTAAAATTAAAAATTTTAAAATATTTATAATTATTTAATTTTTATTTAATAACAAAAACTCACTAAAAACATTTCGAAATGGCACCGTTTATTATAAACCTAACATATAATATAACCCTTTACTACTGCATCAAAATATCCTTTTATTTAATAAAAAAATTTTATTTTCTTTTAAAGAAACCCTTAAAACAAATTAAAATATTTGCTCGTTATCCAATTATTGCACCTTTTGGCTTTATTTCAAGTGCCATTTCTGTTTCATTTTAATTTCCAATTAGGCCTACAAAGGCATTCAAGGCTTTTTGCATCCTGGTCTGTGTGCTTGTACTTGAGCTCCTTGTACTTTTCTACATACATAATTTAAATTGTTTTTGTTGACTTTTTGATGACGGTTTGTGTTTGTGTGTGTTTGTATGAGCGAGAGTGTGTTGCAGCATAGAGAAAACGTAACACAACTGTGACAAGGGCAGGAAATGCTTCGAAGTGGCCGTAATACAGATTCGTACATACATATGTATCTATTGTATGTACATCCAGCTATGTATGTAGTATAGAGTATGTATGTGAAGATGTACACATGTTTGTCTACGAGCTCTTGTATTTGATGGCAAAAACAACCATTTTCGTGGCCAATCAGCGATAAATCAACTTTGATTTGATTTTCACCCACGTTTCTACCTTTTTCAGTGCCAATTACCGGGGTGGCATTGTATTCGCCTTCGCCTGCAAATTAAAAACTTTCACATAATTCGCCAAACTTTGCGCTTTAATCATTTAACTTTTGCCAATTTTGGCGCAGGCGAAACTTTCCGCACACACACACACAGACACTCAGGCATAGATCCGCGCGGAGTGATTCGATTAAATTTTTAATGCAATTTTAATTGCCACTCTGCAGCGCGCACTTGTACGGGTTGAAGCACCTTAATCCACGTCCTACACATTCCCAGTTATCATCACTGGGTTCTTGTGTCTAGAGGTGTCTAGTTCACGTTGGAAAAAAAGCCTTGCGACTTCCCGGACTGCCAACCGTGCGAACTGCGAACTAAACGGAACTGGACTGGACTAAACTCAGCCGACGAGTCGAGGCGACCAGTAACGGTAAAAGACGATGCGTGGGCGATGACGACAACGATGCTGCTGGCTGGTGCTCCTCCTTCGGCAGTCTTGGTGGCATCTGCTCGGCAACTCTCTCTTTCGGCTCTCGGCGGAGAGAGAGAGAGTGCGACCCCAATGCAGGATATATTGGTGCAGGCTCGCTGCGGCAGGACAAATCGAAGAGCGAATTGAGAGGAATTAACGAGTGGGAAACGAAAAAGAGCGCGCCGTTTCCGTTACTTTAAAGTCAGCTGTTTGGCAGAACTCATTCCCTTAAGGAAGTCATACCTTGAATGTGGGTTTATGGATATCGAACCTATATTAGCTATATTTTTGAAGATGGTTTATTAATTTATATTTTACTGCTAATAATTTAAATTTAGAAAGCTTCTATGGAATTTAATAGGGTAAGAGAAGCGTTCGTAGTTGGTACTTTTAATAATTTATTTTACTGCAATTAATTAAGCTTTAAAAAATTGATTGGTTCATTTTTAAATTAAGTGATTTTCAGCCAAAAGTTTTTATTTTTTACTTTAAATAAAAAACGTGTTTTTTTTTTACAAAATCGGGTAATATTTAGGTTTTAAAATAATTATTATCTACATTCTATTGTTATTTTGTTTATTTATATAAATAACTTCCAGAAGGAAATTAAACAAAAAATGTTTCAATACCAATTAATAAAGTGTTTTTCAGCTAAATGTTTTTATTATTTAAATAAAAAAACAAGAAACTTTATTTAAAAAAAAATTATGCAAAATATGCAAATTAATAGGTTTTAAAATAATTAACATTTACTTTCAATAGTCATTTTGTTTATTTATATAAATAACTTTTAGAAGGAAATTAATCAAAAAATAATTTAATACCAATAAATAAAGTGTTTGTCAGCTGAAAGTTTTTGTTATTAATTTAAAGCAATAAACAATGAAAAATTCGGTAATTGGTAGTTTTTAAATTTTAACATTTAAAAAATGTCTATATTTACTATCTATTTTTATTTTACTTATTTATATAAATCAGTTTTAAGAAGGAAATTAAACAAAAAAGGTTTCAACGCCAGGCCTTAAGAGTACCTGTTATAAAAATTTAAAAAATACCTGATAAGCTTGCGGCTCCGAAAAAGCTTTCCCCGCGATTAATACCACCGATACCGAGCTACCCGCTGGGTAAGTGGTAATCTCCGCCTGTCATGGCTACGGTATCTCTAGTTCTCCGGACTTATTGTTGTTTTTTGCATTAAGCCGGCAGAAAAGATTAATTCTTCGAAGAGTTGAGTTCAGAAGTGATTTTCAGCTGGATCGTGAAAGTTGGTAATCCAGACAGTATATTCCAGAGTTTTCCCCAGAATGCAAGTGTTTTTAGCAATGGCCCTGCTAGCGGGCTTGGCTTTGTCGGGTGAGTTTCCATTAGATTGCTAA
>JAEIIJ010000267.1:0-37275 GCA_018904815.1 Drosophila ogumai
TCTGCAAGGGTATACAAACTTCGGCGTGCCGAAGTTAGCTTCCTTTCTTGTTTTGTTATATATTTTTAGATCAAAAACTGTATCATAAATATTTTTTAAAAATTTGTGTAAACTTTTTATATATTTTTAATTAAAAAAAATATTTATCAAAATAATTCTAGAAGAAAAACTTATTCCTTTTATTTTTTATTAAATTTAAAGAAAAAAATCCCACTCCCCCACAAACACAAGCTGTAATTAATGTAAGAGCTTTGTTATTTACTTGATCGGATTTCCCTACTTTCAATTAAATGACTTCCTTCCTCTCTCGAGGCGTGAAAGTGTGTCAGACAGCTCCAGCTCGTGGCGCACTTCCTCAGCCTCCTACAAGCTATAGCCTCAACCTCAACCTCGACCACTACGACGACCACGACCACGACCATTAACCATAGCCATAACCCGGCTGGGATCACACCTCGTTGACATAATGACAAGATGGGAAATGCGTTTGGTCTTTTGCCGCGACGGCTGACACTTTCTCATTAACACAAAAACAAGGCGCAAAATTCGCTGACATTTCCGAGGCGCCGAGCTAATGTCTAGCGGGGCTTGTCACTCCGGGAAATTCGATATTGCCGGTGGAAAATTCAAGCGGGGCGAGGAGAGACGAAACACATGCGGCAAGTGAAGTGTTTAGGCGTGGACGTGGCAACACAGAGAGGAGCCCAAAAAGGAGGCAGTGCCGTCGATGTGTTTGAAAGTCGGTTAATTACAAAAAAAAATCTAAACTCACAACGAAGTCCAGGGGGAAAGGAGACCCACTCTCGCGGCTGACTGACTGACTCACTCAAATTTCATCGAACGAACGTGCAACATCAAAGGCGCCGTGGCGACCGGCGACTTGTATGTTTTCATTGCTTCAAATTGGAAAATGTCTTGGCATTGGAAAATATTTGGTTATCATTTTGGGTAAATATGTGTGCCAGAGTGTGTGAGGATAATGAGGCAGAGGCAGAGGCAGGCGCAGGGACAGGGGCAGGGGCGTGGTTGTAGCAGAGGGAAAAAGGGATAAGAGGCTACAAGGAAAACAAGGAATTTTCTTAGGCAAAATCTAAGAATTAATTGGTGGGACACTTGGAGAAATAATCAAGGAAATTGGTTAAAAAAAAATTATTATAACGGCAAAAAAAAAATCAAAAAAATATATTTTTTTTAAATATTCTAGACAAACGAGATACAATATCTTAAAGGTTAAATCGTATACCAAGGTACGGGAACATAATTAATTTCCTTTTAGAAGGAGAAGCAGAAGTGGGCTAATCTAAATCTATTCGCCTGGTGATGTTCATTTTAAATATAAATACCAGTTGATTTCTGAATCTCCTCAAGATACCTTTGAATCCTTTCTGGTTTCCATTACCTATTCCCTCTGGCAGTGTTGAATATTTCCACATTGAAACACGTCGAAAGGTGTTTTTTCTTTTAGCCAAAGGCCTCCAAAACTCAGGTGCTGTTTTGATTTTGGAAGGCAGCCTCCGTCCTAATGTCGCCCGCTGGCTATAGCCTCTGCTGCCGTCCAGAGATCGGAAGGTTAGTGTTAAATGTCGCCGATTTGCACCAGCAGTGCACCGGAGGTGGCAGCAGGCAGGGAAAAATGGAATAGAAATCGCAGGACAAGAAAAAGGAAAAAGTCAGGGGGGGAGCCACGCGGCAGGATGCGCCGCGTCTGCCTGTGAGATGATGAGCCTCGAGTAGAGTGCGCGTCTCTCTGAATGGCTCAAAGGACTCAAAGGACTCTACAGCACCCGCTGGCATTGACAGCCCGACGACAGCAAGCAGGCCAAACTCTCAGCTGCTCCGGGACAGAGCCTAGCATAGCAGCATGGCCCTGTGTCCTTGGACTCGGCCACTCGTCCTTGAGACGCACCGATGTGTGGCCAGAGTAAATGGCATATTTTGGCCTCTCCTTGGTTAACCGTACAAATCTCTTTTTCTGGTGGAAACTTTGACATTGAACCCACGCAGACGATCTCCCGGTTCTAACGCAGAATTGTGGCCATACATTGACCTTGAGAGGATCTAGGGAGATCCTGTCGCGTTTGTATATTCCGTCACAGTCACGATGTATCAACACGACATTAACTAATCTCAAGTTTGGTGTTTAATTTCTGGTTTTTTCGGTTGACCATTCAAGGTCCTTTAAGGGGGAACTAATATGAAAGATATTACTTAGGGAAATGTTAAGTGTTTTGCAGATTTAATAAGATTTTTAAATTGTAGCTGTTTTTGTTTTAATTATGACAGTTCTCTAATGGATTTATTAAGGAGTTAAAGGAAGCAATACAATAAAATTTAAATTCTTCAATACCTAACAGGAGTTTAAAAATTTTTCTATAGGTGTTAATTTGGTTATTTAAAATATTTATTTTATATTTAATATATTTTATTTTATTTATTTTCATTTTTGTTAGAGGATATCCTGGATTTATATCTATTTTTTTCTTAAGTTTTCTATTCCTAAATTTTCTCTCGACTTCCGAACAAAACCTCACCGTTTTATTAAAAAAAAAATACTTTTCGATATCTTAAAAACTCCATTTGAAATCTTTGACTTTTAAAGAAATAAAATCTTAAAAATGGGTCAATGACTTGGAGTAACCGCACAATTTCCTGAAGATCCCCAGGATAGCCTCCCGTTGCGAATTCTCTGTAAAGCGGCTATCGCTTAATCTCAAAACATTTTTGCTATTAACAATTTGCTTATTTTTGTTGGTCGCCGATCGTTGAATTTCCTTTTTTATTTTATTTTATTTCCCTGATATTTTATTCTGTTCACGGCTCAGTGGCCTTTGGAACAATCAAACTAATGGGGCACCGCAGAAAACAAGGCAAAGAGGAAACCTCTTGTGTTGGTCAAATTCACTTCCACTTGATTACGTGCAAAGCTCAAATCTGTTGCGGAAATCATTTAAATGGAATTAATGCTCGAACAAAACATGTGAAAACTATCGCTCCATGGCGAAATAAATATATATATATTTCTTTTGATTTCGGTTTTCAGGGATTTTTTGGCGGGGTGTGTCCTGCTTGGGTATATCGGGGAGATTGGCGAAAAGGTAGAGCAGGGCGTGTGCAAGCCTAGCGGGGTAGCAAAACAGTCGATCCCTGGTTTCCTTTTGGTTATTATTTATATTTCTAAAAAGGGGAACAGGAACAGGAGCCTTTCGAAAGCGGGAGATTCCCTTAATTAGTGTGGTGGCTTGGCCTGCGGTGGAGACCCTCTAGTGTGAGGTTTGAATGGAGGAACAAGCCGTCATTTATGAACACATGTGCCAATATTTTGGTAGAGTAACAAAAATGACTTTCTAATTATTTTCTTTAGTATTTCAGACAGCTTTTAATACTTTGTAATACTTAAAAGCTTAATAAATACTTTTAAGTTTATCCTAACTAACCCTTTAGTAAACCAAACTTCTACCTCTGTCAAATTTTTCCCCATTAACGCATCACAATTTGATCTCAAAACTGCAATTCAAAATAACTCAGTAAATGCAAATCACTTAAAACCAGATAAGATCGCAATTCATTATGAATCCTGCCACAGCCTACCCCAAAATGATAACCATTAACCACCACATAATGTCCTTTTCTTTGGGAAGAGACAAGTGTAAATCAGAGATGCCAGCATCGCCACTTGTACGCCGTCGCATTGCACTTAGCCAGAAGAAGGAGGAGCAGCTCAAAGCCCAGAGGCACGAGACAAAAGTGGCACGAGGCAAGGACCATGTGTTTTTTTCTTCTTCTTCTTAAAAAAAACTATGTAAAAAGCATCATCCTTTTGGCAGGACACGGACTCAGGCAAGCACGTGACAATTGCGTCAACAGATTTTTCGCTGAGATGAGCACAAAATATGTTAACAACAAAAATAAAGGCAAGTGGGAGGGGAAATGGTGAAAAAACGTGAGCAGAGAATGGGAAAGTTTTGAGGGAGGAAATCGTGGAGGAAGGAAAAGCCAGACAAAAAGCACTGCTGCTGACAATATTTATGCAGCAGCCAGCACCAACAGCAAAGTGGAAATGGAAAAAGAAGGTTGGAAAATGGGGTTTTCCAAGGGGGGACTCTGGGTCTGTTTGTTTTTGCATTTTGTCTACATTTTGTAGCTTTTGTTTTATAATTTGGACCCCGCAAGGCGACAAAACTCGAAGAGGCCACAACAACAAGAAACAATGGGTATTAAAAAAGGAAAACATGTTTACAAGATTTTAGGAATTGAAACGAATTGTGAACGTCTCTTAAAAAAAAATCTTAAATCTATTAAAAATATTTCTAGCGAGTAAAAGTTCTCTTGGGTAATTTGCTATTAACTTAGATCTCTGTTAACTTCCGTAGTTGTTAATTATTTAAAAATAAAAACGTATTATAAATACTAAATAATTAAATAAAATGAAATTATAAATAAAATAATAATATTAAAATATACTTCTTTCAGTTGCTTAACAAAAGCTCGCGAAATTAAGCATCGCTTAAACATCACTTTAGTTTATAATAACGTACTTAATTTATTAATATTTTTTTAGAATAAAAACACAAAGAAAAATCGGTTTATAATACTATTAAGATTACTATAAAAACAAAAAAACAAAATATAATAATAAAAAAATCAATCACAGCTGAATAACCCAATATCCCCTCTATTTTCCAGGGTATGCCACAAGCTCTCCAGCGATCGAACCGCTCTCGATGATGTTGTTGTCGCCACTGCTGTTTGTGGCTGTTTCCGCTTCCTCTTTTGCGCAAAAACTCGAGGCATCTGCGGTAGGTTGGTCCTGGCTCCTGGCTCCTGCCTCCTGGTCCCTCCTCCCCCTGGCTGTCCTGGTCGTTCCTCCTCCTGGCTGTAAGGTGGTTAGTTCCGGAGGGGGCCAACAGCACCGCAGTACGTGACGAAGAACAAAAGAAGGCACTTGGGCACTTGCATGCGCTTCCTGCCCGATTTTCAGGGGTCCTTCCTAGCCTCCGTGTTTTGTTTTTTTACAAAAACTTACTTGCTGCTGCTGCTTTTGTTGTATCCACAAAAAAGCACGCTTATGATAATAATGGCATTATGTATTGTATATACCGAAATGTAACAAAAAGTGTATATGAAAAATCTTTGCCAGCCGCAGTCCTTTTTTCTCTGTTTTTCCTTTTTTTATTTCGCAAAACTTGTCTAACGAGCAGAGCCAAGGATTGTTAGAGGAGAAATCAAGTGGGAAATATTTATTTAAGGTTCTAGAAGAAGGACCTGATGAATGATTATAACTAAATTTAACCAAAAAGGTTAAAATTAATTATAATATCATTAATAATTAGAATTCATTTTTTATAGTAAGTAATACTTTTTCTTGATCAAACATAGCTTATAATTCCTTCCTTAAATAACCAATTTAAAAAGTAATTCAAAGTTTTTTAGCTCTAAAAATAAATGCAATCTTAAATCTGAAATCTCAAAATCCCTTTCCCAGAAACTAACCATAGCCATCCCCTTTTCCACCCACGCAGGTTATTGTATTTATTTTTTGTTCCGCCATAAACAAATATTGACTTTGCATATTTGTGAAAAATATTTGAAAACCAAAAATAACTTTTTTTTGCTATTTATTTATAATAGAATTTAAGGAAAAGCGATAAACCAAAAACAAACAATGAAAAAATTCGTTTGGTAGCTCGCAAAATAAACAAATGAAGCCGCAAAGATACAGAGTCAGGTAGAATATGAAATACTTAAATCTCGATTTCTGGTGGGCAGCTGCTGCCGGTTGGTGGGCGTTCCTAATGTGTGAGCCAAAAAGTAAACAATTTGCATTTCTCCCTTAATGAAAAAATAATATTTATAAGAAAATATTGCAATTTAAAGGAGTGGCAATAGAATGGCAACAAAAGGGAAAAAATGATCGACAAAAGAAAACATTTGGAAATTGAAGAAGTAAAGAAATGATGAGTTTATTTTATTTATAAGGTGTACAGCTGAGATCTAGAAAAAATAAATGTAACAAAAAATTAAAAAAGTAAATTGTAACGAAACTAAAAAATTTTTACAAAACTACTATTAATTACGATTAAATTAAATAACTAAAAGGTTTCAATAAATAATGAATTATTAAAGACTCTCCCTAAACACAAAAGTATACCCTATGAATATGAAATTAACTAATAAGCTGTTGCCATACGGAAAATTTACAATTAATAGCTCCCTCTCGCCCTTATTTCCCTCCTGAAAATTCCTCAAATTCCCCCATTTGCTCCCCCAATTGGTTGGAACATAAAGTTCAACAACAAACAGAGCAATAAACATTCACAGCATATATTCCCCTTAACAAATTAACACTTCATATAGTATATTCCCCATACACACACACACATACACACAGTGACGTCTGAAGTGGCACATAATCCACGACGATTTGCCCCTCATCCAATCTCCAATCTCCATATGGCTGCAAACAGGAAGCTAATCCTGCTCAGTGATATATCAACATATTTATGGTAAAGGGATCAGGGGGCTTAGGCAGAAGGAGCACCGAGCAGTCAGTGGTTGGCCATATGTTCGACGCTCTGGATATTTATAGGCTCGACTTCGACCGCAAAAAGGTCTATAAAATTTTATGAACAATTTCGGGTGACGAGCGACGGCTGCTGCTTAGCAACTATTAATGTTTAATAAACAATTATTAGACAATCCAACACACATTTTTCCGTGAGAGCTTTGATCTCTTCTCTGACTCACTGAGAGAAGGCACTCCTCTAAATACGAGTATCGAATCGGGTGAATTATGCACACGAATTCCCATGAATCATAACAATAATAATGGAGGAATCACTGTGAGTAGGAATCTGTGGGGGGGGGGATCTCTGCGAGAGGGAATCCATCAAGGAACACCTTGAGCGAAGCGATTGACAAGTCATGGAAGGGGTTGGAAATGCCCTTTGAAGATTGGGAGCTAGAATGAGATGATTCCCTATAAATCATAACAAACACTTTGAGATGTACGAGATTTCTAAGGATTTAATTTAAACTTTATCTTGAAATTCGAATAAATATTTGGTTATTCAAAAAACGCTATCATTTCAGAAAGTATTTAAACCAAGTAAAGAAATCAACCTAACAAACGTAATTACTTTCGAAATTGTGTTATTTTTATTAAGAATTATGTTTTATTAATAGATTAATAAATAAAAACATAATCTTAACTTTTTAAATAAATTATTTAGCGAATTTATAACCAAGCCTCAATATTTGTTCAATTTTTCTGTAGTGATAATTAAATAAACTATAAAAGTATACCTAGATTTTCTTATCAATTTATTAGTAATAATAATTATTTATATTTATATATTTATTATTTATTATAATATAAAATTGCCTTTAGTGATAAGAAACCTATTTCAAATATTGCGCTCTTTTTTCTTAACATCCTGCAAGCAGTGCACTTTACACTGCTTGCCTTAAAGCCTATTCTGTTGTTAACATAACAGCAACAGCTGATAGTCTGCTGAGGTTTACCAGCACTTGAACTGCATTTAGAAATTTCCACCAATAAAAAAAGAACCAATTATTAAAATTGTTGTTTACTCATAAAAACTAAATATTAATTTATTAAGATTTTAAAAGAGCTTCCAGAGGAGAAGGTCTTCCAGCAAACTGGACCTGGAGTTGGTCCTCAAGAGGAAGGAGGAACCCAAGCTTTAACACATTTTCCACCTTGAATGAATTTCCAAGCCATAATCAGACAAAATGGAGCGCAAGGAAGTGGAACAACAGTTTATGGATCACGTAAGTTTCGAATTCCAGAAGAAACCAACAAGTAGAAACACTATTTAACCCTATTTTTCCCTTTAACACAGTCCCTCCTCGCCACGGAGCTAATGCGCGATCCGAATCACTTTATAATGGACCTCATAGATCACACCTACAAGGCGGAAGGACCCACCAACCTCAGCACCAATGCCGTGCATCATCCCGCCGGATCCGCCTACGCGGACGTGGAGATCAAGGACACCCTGACACCAGAATCCCTGAACACAATTTTTCAGTTTGTAAACAAATCCTCATCGTCGCCAGAAAGTGTAGAACAGCAGCAGCAGCATCAGGTTAATCACCAGCAGGATGTCAACCAGCAGCCCGCATTTCCCGCTCTGGGCAACATCGAGCCCATTCCAGTGCCCATCATGGATGTTGTGGCCACTGAGGAGCTGCTGTATGCCTCGTCCGCCTGCATGAACGCACGGAAAGTGCTGCCCCACAAAAAGCGCATCTCCAGGAAGCTCAAGGGTAACATGGACAACGACCTGATGGTTGAGCATCAGCAGCAGCACCAGCACAAGGAGCTGGTCCCGGAGGATGTGCCGGATGTACCGGGCTCTGCGGCGCTTTACAGCTGCGAGATCTGTGGGTATGCGGTGCACACGCAGTTGGATTTCTTTGCCCATCTTAAGCAGCACTATGAGCCTACGGAGCAGCAGCGACTGGTGGTTCAGGATCATCATCCCCAGCAACAGCAGCATCAACAACAGCTGCAAAAGGAGCCACTAGACATGTGCGGCTTGTCGGCTCAGGATAAGCTCCAACAGGAACAAGCCAAACTGGACCAAGTCTTTCACGATGTCCAACTAAACTTTGAGAACTTCCACAGCATTAGTCACCATGTGGAGGAGGATGACGACGACGATGACGATGTTGTGGCCAGCGATGTGGGCGTCAACATGGTTTTGCCTGGCCAAACCTGCGATAAGCTCAGTCCCGTTGTGGTTGTGGCCCCCCCAAATCCCATACCTGTGCCTGTGGACGATGATGTGGAGTTTAGTGACACGGAGGATATGCTGGAAGGCATACGGAATGTGGTGGACAAGGTGTCCATAGAAGACACCTGCGATGAGCTGGTGGATCTAGAGCTAACCTCCAGTGGCATGACGGCACCTTGGTTTAATAATAACTTTAGGGACATCACCTTTCCTGCTTTGCTGTTGCCCGGAGAGCCGCCACCGTCGTCATCGTCGTCGACTTCAGCTTCGGCGGCTCCTGCCCTGCTCAAGGAGAGTCCACACCTGGCGCTGGATTTTCTAAATGGAGTCCCAAAGACGGAGGCCAAAATGGAGGGGCCCAAGGCTAGCGAGGATATGGAACAGACCTTGGAACAGGTTTCACCTCCTCCTTCTCCTTCCTCATCTCCCCATGAGACTGATGAGCACCAAGAGAGCTTCTCTTTGCCGGGACTAGGCACCAGTTTGACCGAAGATGCCAGCGGAAAGGCAAGGAGAAAGCACTTTTGCGACAAATGCAGTCGCGACTTCAACTCGTATAATGCCTTGAAGTACCATCAATATACACACAACCAGCAGAGATCCCACAAATGCGACAGCTGCGAGAGATCCTTCTACACACAGAGTGCCCTCAAGGCTCATGAGAGGACACGTGAGTTTAGGGATAAATACAAAACTAATTGTATAAAGCACTAATCCCTCCCTTTTTCTATTTACAGATTCCGGCGTGAAGCCCTTTAAATGTGAAAAATGCGACTTTAAATTCCGGCAATGGGGCGATCTCAAGTATCACATCATCTCCCGGCACAGCGACATCAAGGCGCACATGTGCGAGTTCTGCGGCAAGAGCTTCTCCCGGCGGTATTCCCTCGTACTCCATCGGAGAATCCATACCAGCGAAAAGAACTATGCCTGCCCGTATTGCGAGAAAACCTTTCGCGCCAGCTCCTATCTGCTGAGTCACATCAAAGTGCACACGGGAGAGCGACCGTACGAGTGTTCGATTTGCGAGAAGAAATTCCGAGTGTCGGGGGATCTCAAGCGGCATTCACGCATTCATGATCCCGCCAGAAATGGAAGTGCTGCCATGGAGAGGGGGAAAAAGAAGGAGAAGGCAGCGGCTGCTGCTCCTACAAATAAATTACAGGATCAGGAGGACAACCACACACAAAACCACAAGTCTGAGCGGGCAATACCGGGCTCATAGCCACGCTGCTGTGCCAAGCCAAGGTTTCCTTGAAGTAGTTATTAGGTTTTTGTACAAAATGTGTAAATAAATTAAATGTAAAGCAGAATGGAAATTTAGTAAGTAAGAAATCCAAGGCTTCAAATAAGACTTTGAAATAAATATTTAAGAAATAAAGCAAAAACAATAATAAAATAAATAATATATAATAAATAAAATAAAGCAAATAAACCATATATAATTTAAATATTAAAATATGGAATCAGAAGGAGGTGACGAGTTCAGGTTTTACTAAAAGTTCTTAAAAGATAACAATTGTTTTCAAGTTTTTCTTGCAATGTGCCAGCATTCCCATGAATGTATAAAAATAAAATTAAGATCAGTCCCTCTCGGAGCAAGCTGAAACAACTCGATTCGACAGAGACTACATTTTTAAATTAATTTTTCGTTAATTCTTGGGAGCGGTCCCGAAGGAATATAATATAAATATAAAACTGTAAAAATAATAAAGAATAAGAAAGAATCGAATGAAGAAATATAGAGCCAGAGGGAGAGAGAGAGCCAAGTGCTTTTCCTCCATCTGTTGGTTCGAATTTAGTGCTGGCAAAAATAATTCCAAAATAAAAAAGCAATAACATAAATACAAACCTAAAACTGTAAAAATAAATGAGATGAACAAATAATTAAATAATAAATAAAAAAATAAAAAATAAAATTTATAAAAAATAAAAATCAATAATTAAAAAAATAATAATAACTAATAAATAATAAAAATAATAAAAAAAATTGTTCGATTATCATAAGTATTTGTTGCAGGTTCCCACGATGTCCAATCTAAAAATATTCACTCCAAAAAACTTCTATTTTGCAGAGCATTTCTTTATTATTTTCTTGTTTTTTCCATCTCTTGTCTCGTCTTCATTATTCATTCTTTTGTTGTTGTTTTTTAATTGTTCTCCGTTTGTTTTTTTTTTCTTCATATTTTTTTCGCTTCTTCCTCTTTTGTTGCACTTGTACCGTTCATCGACTTAATAGTTAATGAGTAAGATATATATATTGTTTGTAATTAATGTAACTATGTACAACACAATGAAATCTTTGTTTTTTTTTTTTTGTTTCCTTTTTGTTTACAACATAATTTTTGTTTTTCTCTTTTTTTCTTGTTTTGTTTCATTTTTGTTTTGTTTCTCTCAGAAAAATATTCAACATAAATCATAGATTTTGTGTGTGCTTTCCATATTTGTTAGCCGTTTTTTCACAATGTTTTCCTTTCCACGAACTTAAGAACTTATCAACTAAAATCCTAGTATTGGGTTTGCTTCACATACCGCTTTCTCCACTTCCACGCTTTAATGTAATGCTCAGTCCATTGATATCTTATATTCCCCCATTTCTTCTCTTCTCCAGTTTACACATCATTATACATTGACATATCGGGAATGCCCACAGAAATCTTAAGTCCCTCGAAAGGGTGTCCAGTGTGCCATAAAAAATATTTCAATATTCTATAGCACACTTGTGAGATAAGGATTTCTGTGTGGCCACACCGATAACATATTTTCCCTTCTCTTAATTAATTTAAAAATTATGAAAACTGCATTTCTAGTCATCAGTTATTCAGTATCCATTCTTCATCACTCTTCTCCCAGCCCAATCCTAACTTTGCCTGATGTTTCTGTTCGATCTCATCGCTATTATTATATATATTATATATATTCTTGGTGTGTAGGTGGTGTGGATTATGCTGATTTTGTTTTGGTAGGTTGAATGTAGTTAGTGTTGTTGGGTGTGATTCTGTGAAACGTTTTTAGAGATGATTATTGAGAGAAAAAATTATCAAATACCATTGACTACGTTTTTGTTGTTGGCGTTAACTGAAATTTCGTCGTCGTACTAAATATGATTTAAAATTAGCAATTAGTTTTGAATATTCTTGCTTGCTTTTAATATTTATATATGGTACTTAAAAATGTATATTTTTTGCTTAATTCATTTGCTTTTTGCTATGGATGCACACATTTATTGGTTTTAGTTTTGTTTTGCTTTTCATTTGGTTTTCTTGGAATTGAATATGGGTTTTATTTTGTTTCTTTTGAGAAAGCAAAGTTTATATTGCCAATTGTTTAATTGTTGCGTTTATCATCATCAATCAATCAATCAATATTGGTAAAACTGAACCGCTTTATAATGCATGAATGTTGATGGCAGCTTTTTGTTTTTTGTTTCGTATTTTTCTTGGTTTCTCCCTTAATTGTTTGGATTAAATTGAATATTGTTTATAAAATAGCTTGCTATTTTATGTTGTACATTTAAACACATATTTAACTGTTTTCAAACTGTCGTCGCAGTGACCCCAGTTACCTTCGGCCTTCGATTTGATACAAAAGTGTGTTGTTTTTTGTAATAATCTTTCAGTTGCTATTGTTTCTTCACATTTTGTTTTTATTTTTTGCTGTTGCTATTTTTTGTTCCGTTTTTCCTTTCTTTTTATTTTCCCGCTATCTTTTTCCACTCTCTTCATGTTCGTTCTTCACCTTCAATATATAGAAATATAATTTTGTTCTCTTTCAAGTTTTCGAGTCTTCTGTCAATATCAATCACTTTTAAAAAAATTAAAATACTTTCTTTTCGCCCTTAACACTGCTTCTATCGATGGCTCGCCAATTCTTCAAAAATTCCTCAAATACACAATATATACAGTTTACAAAGAACTGGATTTCTTTTTCGTTTACAATCTAAATCTCAACTTTCTCTTGTTCTTCAACTCCTTTACATCGAGCTTCCTGTCCAAGTGAGTCTTTCCTACATATATATCCTTAGCTTTTTTTACAGCCCTCTACAGCTTTCTACTCTGCGCTCTCTCTCTCTCTCTCCCCTGCTTTCTGTCATGTTTTTTATTATTTTCTTTTAGGTTTAAAAGTTGTGAAAAAATAGCTGCTGCTTTTCTATTGTAAATTTTAGTGGTTTCTCTTTTAATTTGGTTTGTATTTTAAAATGTGAATTACCTTTTTTTTAATATTTTTTAATTTGATTTGATGATATATCTTCCACTTCCTTTCTCCTGCTGCTGCTCCTCTCTGGGGGTTTCTCACTGGAGGCATACCTCAATCCTTAGGTACTTCGGCTCCTCTGCTGTGGCTCTCGTATAAAAGTCTTTGATTTGCCCCGCTTTCTCCTCCTCCATCCCGATCCGCTTCCGAACTCCTTGCTCCTTGCTTTTAGCGCTCTCTGCATTAGAGGCTCACCTGCTGCATCTTATCAAAATCTAAACACGGCCGATGCGGTCGCTGCAGTCTCTGTGTGGCGGCGGCGGCGTTTCCGGCATTGCCGTTTCCGGAATTGGCAGCATTTTGTGTCGTTGTTGTGGCTGATCCCGATCCTCCTCCTCCGCCGCTGGCATTATTACTGCTAGGTCGCCTCCGCGGCGATATGGCGCAATGAAAGAGCTTCGCCGGCGGGCTTACCGAACGAACCATATCCATATCCAGGCCGGTGGTGCTGGCCGGACTGCTCCTCGAGCTATTGTAGTGGAAACTATACTTGGGCTGCGGCTGATAAATGTGATGGCTGCTGTTGCTCATCTTCAGGGAGCTGCTGCACGCCTTTATCACGCTCGTTGTTGGCTCATTCTCGTTGCCTCCGTTCCCAGATGCGGTGCCAATCTTGGCACACTTGCTAGTTGCTCCCACTGCTGCTGCTCCTGTTCCTGCTCCTGAGTCGCCGCCGCCATTCTCCTCGTTAACACTATTATCACATAATTGAATATTTTCGATGCCACAACGGGCCTCCGATAATATCAGTGGCGTTGTGGAGCGGAACATCATATGGCTACGATTTGGCTTGAATGCCTCCAATGGCGGCGATGTACGAAAATTCACGGGCGTCAATATGGGCTCCAGCGAGTTGCGAAGCTGTAAAGGGAATATACAAATTTATAGAGAAAGAACATCTATCGGAAATGGACTGTAACCCACCTCATCATCGGAGCTATGGGCCAGCGAACGCTTACGATTCTCCACCATTAGAGTGGAGCTGGTGGAGCGCTTTGAGTTTGAAGATGTCGTGGCCCGCTCCTCGTATGGGGGCGCCTCTGTGTCCAACGAAGAGTTGCAGCCCCGATTAGAGATCCTGGATGTGCACGAGGAGGAACCACCACCCGTTCCCGCCACATTCGTCGTTCCGCCAGGATGCTGACCTGCCTGCGACGACGGTCCGTTGATCACCTCGAGCTCCTCCTCGGAACTGTGCTGGTCGTACATGAGATGGGCGCAGGATGAGGACGAGTTCGGCTGGTGACACATCATTGCAGGAGCAGTGATTGATTTTTGTTGGCCAGCAACACCTAAAAATAAGTTTTAAAATTGTTATTGAGATTTAATTAAACTGGTTAGCTCCCTACGGAAATATGTGCCTAGCGAAATAAACTTAAACTTTTCCGTTTGCAAAATATAAAAATAAAAAATTCGAGTGCAAATAATTGTATGGCGTAAAGCATATTGAAGCTCTTTCTGCCTTTCAGTTTTTAACCCATTCGGATATTTTTATCCATGACTTTTTAGTTGATTTTATTTTGTGTTTATACAAATGTAGAAATAACACTGTATTATTAGAAATTCATTTATCTTTCTATTTACACTTTTTTTCTTAACCTTTTAAGCAATGTTGTTTTTTAAAGAGCTTTAATTTATGTTTAATTTCTAATTAAAATAACTTACTAGTTTCCATATCCACGTCTAAGTGACGTTGGTTTTCCACATCGAGGAGTTCACCATCAGATTCGGTGCCAGAGTCATTCGATTCACGCTGTAAAGGAAGTCAAATTCTTTGATTAAAATAAAAGAATACGTTGTAAAATCTAATATTTAATTTACATTAAAGTTTCCACAGTTTGAGGTAAAAATTAATATTTTTAAAGATTAAATTAGTGACGGAGACACATTACGGAACACTAAAGAGGAAAATTATTAACTAAGTTATGTTTACTCAATGTAATTAATTAAAATGGTTGTATTAATATTTATAAATAAAATATAAGACCATAACTTGAGTTGATTATGACAAGAAAGGTAGCTAATATCGGCAAGCCGAAGTTTATATACCCTAGCAGTTATAGATACACTCAGCCACTGTTTTTAAAGGTGAAAAAAAAATCAATGTAATATTGATGGGATAAATGTTGTTCATTTTGTAAAACCCTTAAACGTTAAAATAATTTGATGTCACACCTTTTTTCGCATAAAATTTTTGGATGCCCTTAGTGAGTTTTCGCGATTCTTCTGCCTGACAAACTTTATCATGATTTTCCGCAGCTCCTCTTCTTCGGACTTTTATTTATTCCACATTCTACGCTGTGTGCGTAGACGACGTTGCAGCACCCACGCAAAGCACACAAACACCGACGCACACGCGCGCGAAATACACAACACACACACAGAGTGCAGAAAAACTTACTACGACGTCGCAGTCAGCGTCAGCGTCGGCGCCGGCGCCGCAGTCGGCTTCGATGTTGTCTCCTCCGGTTTCTCCTTCTACTACTATTACTACATACTACTGACTTTTTTGCCGTTGCGCTTTACACGCTGTTTCTATTTATACGCCTCCGCATGTATTTTTGTTTGTTATTTTTACGCGCTAGTTCGTTTTCTGATTCCGCTTCCTCTCTCTCGTATTCTTTACTTTGGCGCGCGTGTAAAGCGTAAGCGGCGCTTCCTTTTGTGCAAAAATTTCAATCACGTTTACGTTCTCTCTCACTTGGTTGTAAGTTGTCCCTCTCTCTCTCTCTCTCTGTGTCGCCCACACTCTCTCGGCGGTTGTAGTTTCCGTAGTTAGCGAGTAACGGTAAAGCGGTGAGAGAGAGCCGACGAAAACCGAGTCCGCGCACCTTTCGCCGTAACTTATACAGCACGGAATTATTGATTTTTTCGCACGGGAACAACGGAAGCTAGACGCGAAACCAAAAGGACACCGCCGCACTGCCCGCAACTAACGGTAACGTTGAGTTTCGGCGCCGTCGAAGTGTTGGCTGAGTTCACGTGTTCACTTATTTCCCGCGCGCTTCTCCGGTTTTTCGCAGCAAAGTGCAGTTGTGCAACGCGTTTGGATCCGCCTACGCCTGCTGACTCCGCTGATTACTACGGCGTTACTATGTGCCCCGTGAGGTGTCTCTAGCTTCTGTAGCATAAGGCCCATTCGCGTCACCGGCTAGCTGCAACTGAAAACTTATTGCGCACGATGTGGCAGCTTCGCAAATCTGTGCTCTGCGCTGGCGCTGGAGATTGCTCTCTCTCTCTCTTCTCCATTCTTATTCCACCATGTGCCTCACGCTCTCTTCTCAGTTGCAATTTCCAGGGTTACCAGATGGATGGGCCACGACTTGACTCCTCGAACTATTATCTGTTATTACATTTGAATTATTTATCGCTACTATTGATTATACTCCGATCGTATTACAAAGCAATACAGACCAGCTTTTGATTAATTAATTGCACGTGCATTAATTAGCGGCTTGAATTAACATTGCTGTACGACTGAGTTGTTTCTTTTGTGTGCAGTTTTGTTTTTCCCATTCATTAAATTCTTCGCCCATTCCCACCCAGCTATTGCGCAAAATTGCGTCGCTCTGGCAACCCTGTCGCGCTCACCAAAGTGCACTTACTACACTTCGGATTCGATGCGATGCCCATGTGGGAGCATGGAAAACGAAAGGGAAGGGGGAGGGGGGCGGAGCTATTGCCTATTCCTTGTGCCTATGTGTACATATGTATGTGAGTAGTAACGTGTGGCAGCAGAGCAAAGCGGAGAGCAAAAAGTAAAGACGAAGCGTGCGAAACTCGTTGCAACGATGGATGATATGGGAAATTGTTTGGAGCTCGCTTTGGGGGAAAACATGACATGGAAAACTACGCACGAACTGGTTTTTCGGCTACTCTCGATTGGGATTTTCGACCCATGGAATTTTTCAGCCACTTTTATATAATTTGAGTAATTTTTTATTTAAATTATAAGTATTATTAATATAGTACATCTATTTTTTACCTTTTCAATTCATTTTTTCACTGGCACTCAACAATATCTTATAGATTTGGTTGCAGTACATTTTTTAGAATTTTTAAAATAGTTTTTTATTATTTTTTGCAAGGTTTTTGGCGTTTTTGCAGCAGCTCCCTCGTGAGCTTTTCAATTTGCTTTCAATTTTACGCGGAAAATTTTACTACGAGTCTACGTGCCACAAATACATGCATACATGCACCAATACACACGTAAACTGCCACCCACCGCCGCCTCCCCCCTCTTATCAACAAATACACGTCGCTTAAGTCTAAGTACTTTTGTTCCATTCATACCACACATACTCGCGCGAGCTCGGGACTGGAGAGCGTCTGACGTATGGCGACAGTTTTGCAGAGAGGAGAGTTGTGTGGGCGGCGTTGGGTGGTGGGGGCTGGTGGTGTGTTCTGTGTTGCACAGCCTTCAGCTTGAGGTCTAAATTTAGCACGCAAGCTTGCAACTTCACTTCAACAGCAGGATTTTCACTCTCTCTCGCACACTTGCACTTGAACGCACACACACGGGCTAGTTAGTCAAAAACTTACTTGATTCGCTCGCTCGATGTTTTTTTTTTGTTTTATTTTTAATTACAGATTTTTTTGTTTTTTCTAATATTTTGGTATAGTATATTTTGCACAAGTTGGTAATTGGTTTTTGGTTTGGGGAACATCGAGGAAAACCAGCGGCGAGTGAAGAACGATGAATGGCGCAAAGCGCTACTACAAATTTAATTTGACAAAACAAGCTCAAACGCTCTCCGCTCTCTTTAGTCTCTCTCACTTACCAAAGTGATGTTAGCTTGGCCTTTTTTAGGCTAGACCTCACAGGAAAATGGAAAAGCTTAAAAAGTAGTAACGAGCTTATTGCCTTTAATTTAGCTTATTTTAATGTATATTTTAATAGATGTTCAAATGACTAAAATAAAAACCATTAATAAAAATGTCGTAACAAAATTAATTTAAATATTTTTATTTAAGGATTGGTTATTTTAAACATGTTTTTACGCAGGCATAAAAAAGTTTGCAAATCAGTCTTTGCAAAAAAAAAAATAATAATAACAAAGAAAATAATGTTTCTCGAATTAAGCTGTTTGTTTTATTGTTTAGCTTTCGAATCTTGATTATACGGGCGGTCGTCACCTGGCAACACAGTCGCCCACTCTCACTATCCAATACGAAAGTGCAGGCTGATTCTCTCAAAAGCACCCTCTCTCACAAATATCATTTGTTTCTGGAGCAGAAAAAGCTGAATCAACAAAACTTTAAGCTAAAAAAGGCAAATCTGACGGGAAAACAGCAGAGATGGTATCTCTGCTCTCTCTCTCTCTCGCTCTCTTATATTATGGCTCGCATAAAAAGCAAACCCAATAAACATTTTCTGGATTTTCATAAAAAAGCTTGGAAAAGAGGACACCTCAAATTATGCAATTATGCATAAATTTAACACTACAAAATTAAATGATTTTATTCAATTGTTTTTACTCAGTTACTAGAGAAGGGCTTCAACCGGCTTTATCTTGCATATAAATATAATCTCATCTTCTAATAACGAATAATGTACGAAAAACGGATGATGGCTTGAAACTGCATTGGTAGCGGTACACTATCTTTATTATAGAACGACTGTAAAATGGCTAAATGATAGAAATTAATAAATTTAAAATAAGTATTCATGATCATATATTAATTTTCTGATCGTTACTATGACAGCTATATGATTAATTTTTCCGGTTTTCATAAATTTATAACTAAAATTATAAATTAATAAAAAATTCCCACATCCTCGAGAAGATCAAAAAATAAGTTAAGAAACAGGAAAAGCGAAAGAGAGAAAGGCATTGTTTTTATGTTCTATTTATTTTTTGCCACAATTTTTCTTACACATTTTTTTATTATATATACAACATCTTAGGCCTAGTTCGTTTTTTGCGTTCGTTAAGGCAATATTTAAGCTTAAGACTTAATGGCTAATGGATGGAATGATCTAAGTTTACCACAAATAAAAAAATAAACAACGGGCGGGCGTGTTCGTCTCTCTTTGTCTCTCTCACAATCGTAATCTCGATTTTAAAAATTAATTTTTTTTGTTAACACAAAATAAACTATAAACTACGAAGCAGTGGTGGTGAAACAACTCCAAATAGGAGCTTGGAAATTTTATAATTTCGGCTTTTTGAAGGTGTGAAGTGAGTTTAAATTAGAGTATGAAATGGGGGACTATCCATCATCACATGGCCGTCTCCAGAGGCTGACTGTGACTCCGTCCATTGGTTTGCAGCGGCTGCAGACCACTTGTCCCGCCGTCCCCATCGAAATCTGTTTCCAGGAGCGCCTCCGACTTGGAGCGATGATAGGGATTGGATAGTGGAGACGTTATGGTCGGCGAGGAGTCTCCCGATGCCGTTTGGTATACTGTTTTGGGACGAGACGACGACGACGACGACGAGTGCGTCTGAGTGGGAGTAGGCGCTGCCGGTGGCTGGGCCAGTGGCCTCGGTGTTCTGTAGTGGGAGGCGGGAGCCTTGCTGCTCCTGACGGCCGTGTAATAAGAGTCTGGACGTCGCATATCCGCTGGCGTCACATTCTGGGAACTAGGAGGAACCGCCGGGGCAGGCCGGTACAGGGAGGACTCGTTGGAGTAGTTAAATTGATCCAACTTTTGATCAAAGGGCAACGACTCGCCGCTACTCCGTTGCGGCATAAAGCTGCTATGGGAGCTCCTCTGATATTCCGGCAGGTTCTGCTTGAGTTCGCTGAGGAAGGCCAAGCCGGGCTGGCCACGACGGCCGCCTCCCTGGGAGCTGCTGCCTCCTCCGATCTCTGTTCTAAGGGGCAACGTACTGGCATTTCCGTAATAATCGGAGCCACCCTCATCGCCCTCCTGATCCGTGTGATGTATGATGGGGGTGTCCTCGGCCACACTGGTGCTCACAGAGTTGGCTCTGGTGCCGCCGCCATAGGTGGAATTATCCCGGAAACCCTCATTCCGATAGCTCAGCTCAAAGGCATCGGGCTCTAAAGCCGCAGCGGCGGCGGCAGCAGCGCGTGCTCGATGCCCTGACGCCTTGGAAATGGTGGCCACCTTGTGCTCCTGCTGAGCGGGTCTCAAGGCATTCTGGTTCACATACTCATTGTAGTGGGGCTTCTGTTCGTAGCCCTCGAAGCTGCCCGCCTCGGAGCTAAGCACACTTTTGTCCATGGAATCAATGGAGCCATTGGCCACCATTTGCTTGTAGTCCTGGCTCTTGGAAAGGGTTCCGTTGCTGGACATGTTCTAGATGAACCAAGGAAATAATAATATGACAAAAAAAAAAAAATAATTAGGGAAATTAAAAATATAAATAAATTAAATTAAGGTGAACGAAACTCAAAAGCAAATCATACATAATTGGGTCTTCGTCGTAGGGAGCCCTGCGGATCGATGCTGTTCAAGCTGCGTAAACTCTGCCGTATGCTATTCCTTCGCTGAAGACGCTGGACATGGCGATGCCTGGACTTGGCAAACCAGCAGAAGGCCACCAGGATCAACAAAATAACGGCAAGGACGAAGGCTGAGATAATACTGATGGCAAAGATGTCGGCACGCCAGGAAAGCGGATCGATTATGACCTGAAAATAAGTCCATTTCGATTGATTATTTAATATGTGTTAAATATTTATTTATAAAGTTATAAACCCGGATTCGATTTGCTATCGAAATATTCAACTTACCCTCGGATCCATTTCACAAATGAAACCCCGCTCCTTGTTGCAATCCTCAATTTCGATTTCCCCAAACACAAAATTCGTGCACCTCTCAATGTGATTGTAGTCCTGAATCCAAACCTTCTCGGGATACTTGAGGTGTCTCATCTGGGACTGCAAGTACCTCCACAGTGTCGTCTTATCCGTGCGTATAAATGGCATGGTGGAGTTCTCCGAACGACAAAAGTCTCGGGCCTCGTGGAATGTCATCGGGGCTCCCACATAAATAAAGCAGGTGTCGTGGACCAGTGCCCAGCCGGGTGGACACTTGCCATCGAGTATGGTTTCATTGTTCATTTGGAAGGGTACGGCCAAGACCTCCAGCAGCATGGGATCGTCTGTAGATGAACGAATTAATTATTATTGTTGCTGGAAATATTTGATTTCAGCAGACAAAATCTTACCGGATTTATCCCTAATTCGAGACTGCACCGAAATGGTATTATTATAGCTCCAATAATTGTGGCGAGCATCGATTTTGGAGCTCCATGTTTCAAAGGTCCTAAGAGAAAATAATTAAAAATTAATAAAAGTCTTAAGTTGTTTGGTTTCAACCGATTTATCTTACCTGTTTTCATAGTCAAAACTCAAACTACACAGGCAAGAGGAGGAGAAAATGGAAAAATAAAATTAAGAGATTAGAAAAAGATTCAAAGGAAGAGCTTAGATCTAGAAAGATTTTAGAGGCTTGAAAAATTCAAACTCCAAACATTAAAGACTAAAGAATAATTCAAGAGGTACCGAAAATTCACACCAAAACGCTTCAAGTATTCTGTTTTTTTTTTGTTCTTAAAATAAAAATATTTACATGGAGTTATTGACTGTCAGCAGCTCATAGTCGTTTTCATAGTTCTCAAAAATATTATCCACATATTGTTGACCCGCTGTTCCTGCAACAATGGTGGCCCGGGTCATCCAGTTGGTAGCAAAGTTCCTAAAATAATAAATAAATATTAATAATCAAACATATATAAATTAAAGAAAATAGAGATATTTGTTACCTATAGAAACCATTGTGGGCCGTGGTCTGATAGATCTGCAATCGCACCTTTTCGAAGCCTGAAACCTCCATTATCCTTCCCCCCACATTGCTGTGAACATAATTATAGCTGAAATTGGAAACCACTTGGCACAATCGTATCACATCCTCATAGCCGGCCATGTTTTGAGCAAAGTAGTTCCGGTAGAGTTCCACTTCCTGGTACGGCGACGATTGTCGTCCTTCCACATACAAGGCCGGACGATTGCGATTCCTCGTAAAGAGATTGTGATGAACAAAGCCTCTCAACGAGGTGGCCGAGCCACGGGAATCTGCTCGAATGCGGAGACCTCCTTGATTTTCCATTATCAGGTTGTTCTGTGATAATAATTCATTAAAATATATTGAGTTTAGAATTTTATTAAGTAAAGAATTTAGTAACTCACCATAAAATACAAAGAATTCATGTTTTGCACATCCAAGTTCAAGGCAGAAGCACAGGTTGAGAAATTTCCATACAATTGCCTGCAGTTTCTTTCTATTCGATTTCCTATTAGAGTCAAAGTGGGCGTGACCTCACCCGCGGAGGAGTACGTAACCGCTCCTTTCATGGCACCTGAGATGTGTGTGTCCGTGATGTTGTGGAGGGCATCGCGGTCTATGGAAAAAAAATTTTGTATACAAATTTAATAAAACAAAATATATATTTAAACCCTAGTTAAATAACTTTTAACAATTGATTTATTTAATGGCAGTAAATACCATAATACTTACATTGTCCTAAGGTGGAAATGGGCACCGTGACCACCTCGGCTATAAATCCATGCGTTTCAGGAGCACCACTTGCCACCAACTGCAGACTCATTGTTGGGCCCTTGGTCTTGAAGAATGACCTCTGATTGTCCGTATCCGATTCGATTTTACCCAAATACGTAGCCGTTACATTATATATATCGCCATCGTATAGCTTAATAAAATCCGTTCTTCCGTACAGCTTCGAGTGGTTGAAAAGATTCGATTGCAGCAATCGGAACCCAATGGGTTTCGCTCGGAAAGCCGAGGTAAAGATCTTGACACAATTGACGGGATTATTATCGTATTTGTAGTAGATTATCATGCGTTCTTCGATGGTCAGGACCTTCTGCGGGTCGCAGATGTCCACCAGGGAGAAGAGCTTGTACGGCAGATCTAATTTTTTCAAGGGCGAAAAACTAGATTCATCGCTATCGCGACCTTCGCCGGTAAGGGAGACAATGCTGATGCCAGTGCCCAAGGTCTTGTTGATGTTCAAGTGGTTCAGGTTGAGCTTTCCGCTGGGAGCTATTAGGTTTATGCCATGGTTGGCCGAGTTCTCGATGCTCACCGAGGTTATGGAGGGGTTTTTGTGGATGGCCTGTATGGCAGCCGCCTTGTGATTGTGCAGGATTCCCGCCTGCTCGATCTGGACAAACTCCAATTGGCTCTCCCTCAGGGGTAGCCTGGCATGAGATCTTGTATTGTGCATCCTGTGTTCATACTGGATCTCCTCGAACTTGGAGTTGGCAAAGCGAATGCCGCCCCAGTAAACCTCATCGTCGGCAACACTGTTGCAGCTGACAAAGACGAAGACATCATCCCACCGGCATTCGTGGCGATGTCCATACAGCTGACCATTCAAACGCTCGGCACAATCCTCCATTCGTTCCTCGTCGCCGCGACACTCCAGCGGTTGAACCCATGACCAAATCCGGGTCAGCGAATTCGTGTGGAACTCGATCCGGCGATCATGTCCGTAGTAGACATTCAGGGGATCGTAGCCCATTTCCCGGCACACCACCTGGGCGTTTCTCTCTGTAAACCGACTGTCACAGATGGGCACCCACTGAAGAGTGGTGTGATTAAAGTACTCCAAAAAGCCCTCGTTCAGGCCAAACAAGCCATCGGCATCGCCAGAGCAATTATTGGCGCTGGTGCACAGTCTGATGGCATCGAATTCGGTCAAAGGAGCACTCATATCCTCCAGAGCGCGCTTTTGGGGCTGTCCATCAGTCAGGGCTTCCCGGGTGGCGTTCCTAAAGGGTCTCATCACAATGGGAGATTCCTTGTAGCCAATGGCCACGAGGTTACCCAAGACTAGGATGCCCACATTTGGCTCAAATTCCATGGTAACACCGTGGTTTATGGTCAAGGTTTTTCCAGGCATTACTGTGATATCTGAGGATATGTAGTAGGGGGTGTTTTGTTTCTTTAGAATCAAATCCTTGTACACTCGGCCACCTCTATATGTCGTAAGATCCACCTCTTGATCCTGATTGAAAGGCACCACCACGGAGACACTGGCATCGTAGCTGTCCTCGATGAGGAAGGGCTGATAAATAACATCAGCGTGATCGTTCCAATTGTCAAAGTCAAAGATCTTGGCCTCTATGAAGGCAGTATCCTTGGTGCCCCACCAATTCTCCCTCGCCTCAAAGTAGTTATTCAAGCGGGCTGATCTCACACCGGCAACCAGATTATAGTCCATTTCATTTTCCGATATAAGATTGCGATATAGACGAACGTTCTGGACGCCATCTAACCGGATGACAGCGGTGGGTATCTTATGCTGTTTTCTAATCCTTCGGGCAGCTTTCATATACTGATTTCGGTAATTTGCTGTCATGGTCACAATATTATTTCCCTTGAAACTATTGTATTCGATGCTCGCTGGTACTTGTCCTATGATCTCACTGAGGGAATCCGCCTTGAAGAGCAGCACAAACTTGGCATTATTCGATTCGAAGCGATTGTTGTCAAAGCGCAGACGCTTCTCCATGCCATCGAGAAGGATCAAAGCCCCCGGACAATTGTTTTCCCGGAAGACATTCGAGGTGATATTGAAAACAGTGTAGTGTCCATGGACGGAGATGCGGAAGTCACGATTTCGTTGCCAGGTGCTGTTGCCGAAATAAATCGAGTGGGTGAAGTTTTCGTTGTATTGCCAGACATAGGGGAGAGAGACCTACAATAATAACAAACAATATCATTAGAGGAATAAACTCAATATTATTAAATA
Source organism: Drosophila ogumai (assembly GCA_018904815.1). Classification (NCBI taxonomy): domain Eukaryota; kingdom Metazoa; phylum Arthropoda; class Insecta; order Diptera; family Drosophilidae; genus Drosophila; species Drosophila ogumai. The sequence goes on from JAEIIJ010000267.1 coordinate 24,767, forward strand.
TTATAGTAAATATTAGGTTCTGGTTTTAAATAATTGTATATTTTCCTACCTGAAAACCTCCATGGGTGTTCTGCTCCACAGTCGTATCCTGAATCACATAATGGAACAAATTATTAGACGATCGCAGATCCTTGGACATTTGTCGTATGCCAAAACCATTCTGCGAGATTAGGGAACTATTCACGTGAAGGGTAACCTCGGAAATATTGCTAGAGATGACATCCCAAAAAGGTGATCTTATCAAAATAGCTTCTCGTTCGTTAAAGCTCAATTCGGAGTTGATTAACTTGATCGATTCGTTGGCTTTTCGAAGGTAATACTCCCCATTATCGCCTATATAGCGATTGTAGTAGATGCCCGTAATACCTCTCAGATTCTTTTGAATCTTCGTTGATCGAATCGTTAGAGTAGGCACGGGACCGCTGACTATACGATTTCGAATGTTTTGGACGGGCGCGGTGACTGTACTTAGCATCAGAACAGCTCCACCGAGAGCATGTAGGCCACTTTCGTAGTAAATAATAATGCCATAGCTACTGCTGGTGACCGGAAAGACATTCAAATCCCTCTTTACTTGCCAGAGGTCACTCCTAATGTTCTCTGTGCGGGCATTCAGGATGCTTATGCTCTCCGAGGAGAGATTGTGAATGGGATTCAGGAGCTGTATGCCTATGACGTAGCCAGCAGGGCACTGAACCACTATTTTCCGGTTGACATTCTGCCCGAGAAGCTCTTCTGTCCTGATGTACTTGTGCTCAAAAGTTCCCAGATCAATGTTACTGATCTCGTGGGGCAGTACATAGGGATCATAGTCGGTGTCATAGGCATTGAAGTCCCTCGCCATGTTGAACCATCCACCGATTTCCTTTTGATCCAGCGCAGCTATCACGGCATCATGAGTAATGCCACTGCCCTTGTTGTCCTTGATGATGGATCCCGAGATCCGGAAGTCGAGTTGCTTCAGGCTAATGCCACTACCTCGGTTGCCAGAGAACTCAGAGTTCTTGATGTTGTTCACCGACTTGCCCGCGTAGAGATCGGAGTAGACAATGCCCAGCCCGTCTTGTAGGTTGTTCACCACTCTCACGTTCTCCAGGTTGTGCCGGGCATGATCCATTTGGACGGCGGGCTTAAAGGCATTGGTGGTGTAGTCAAAGAGTCCGGCCTTCTCCACAGTCACATACTGGAGATCAGCTCGCTCGGCGAGCATGCTGAAGCGGATTCCAGCCCAGGCACCTTCATAGCACCGAAGACCCACGTCGTTCTCGTGGCTACAGGTGTTCTCGAACTCGTACTCGGCCCTGCACTTGGTCACATCGCGATCCTGAAGAGTACAGCGAACGCTGGCCATCAGAATGTCCTCCGAGGTGCCGGCATTGGGGAGCTGAGAGCGCAGCAAACGCCAGTCGTCGGGATTGAGTGAGTAGCCCAGCTGGTGGCACACCAAGGCAGCGTTCAGCACGTTCCAGCCATAGTCACAGACGGTGCCCCAGCGCCCCTTAAGATACACCTGCAGCCGTCCCTCGTTTGCACCGGCACCGCCAACTAATCGAACTGGAACTCTGGGCACCCCATCAGAGGGTATCACCTCCGTTTCCATATCCACGGCCTCCGTTTCACTATCCAAATCAATGGTCTCCGTGTCGTTGTGCTCCCCAATAATGGTTTCTCTCTTGAGGGTGAAGAGTATATCGTCAGGTCGCCGTCCGCGGGCTTCCAGTTTGCCCGCGACCATCATTCCCACACTTGGCTCGAACTTAAGGATGGTGCCAGGTGACAGAATTAACTTGCCACCGGGTCGGATGTTGATATCCTTGGTAACCGTATAGGTGCCCGCGGGAACCATGTCCTGGCCATCAACTTCGCCGCCAATGACATCACTGCCCTCGTGGAAAAACCGCGGGACGACTGTGGAAACGGTGATCATGGCGGTGGAGCCCGGATTAGAGCTGTGCAGCAAGTAGGGTATATAGTTGATCTTGGCCAGATTGTAGCGATCGTTGCGATGAAAGAGCCTGGCGTATATCTTGCTTTCATCGGTGTGGCCCAACCAATTGCAGGTGGCATTTATGATCTGGCTCTGGTCTGTGAGCTGTGACCCGATCTCGTACATGGAGTCCAGATTGTGCAGGATATTCCGGAAGACATCGATATTACTGGAGCCTATGACAACGGGAGCAGCCACTCGAGAGCGAGGATTGAGCCTGCCGGCACCATCACTACCCTCCGAGCCAGCTATGAGCGGCCCAAAGGCTTCGGTGATGTTGTTGCCCCTCACAAAGTTCCGGGTGAAGAGTATGTACTGTACTTCGGAGCGGCTGTAGGGCGATAGACCCAGGGAAACCACATGGACACCACTGTTCCGCATGAAATAATTGCTTTGTATGAGAAGCTTAACAGGAAAATAGTTGAACTCCGGATATATGTAATCATTGTTCACGAACAGACAGCCATAGGAACCATACCGGAACATGTTGTACTCTATCCTGCCCACCAGATTCAAGGCGGGACTTAGGTTGATGGAGTTCGCTTGCGAGTACTTGAACTGATTGTGTCCCAGCTGGAGCTGCATATTGGGCTGGCCATTGGCAGTGGCCTGGTAACAGGACTCTATGAAGACATCATTCTGTTGGCTGCCATTGAAGTTATTTCCAGTGATGTTCACCCAAATGGGACGACAAAAGTTGCCGTGGAAGATGCCAGTCTCCAGATTGCCACCAATCTGCGAGTATTCCACCACGCTGGTCTGGTTGAAGGGTATATACTCCACTCTGTTGATGTCTGTGGTGTGATTTAGCCAGGTGGCCACGCCGTATCCCTTGTTGGCATTCACCGCCGACCTGGAGATGTTACGGTTTCCTCCGTAGTAGGTTATGTTAACACCAGCGCCATTATTGAAGCTTATGTTGGAGCTCGTTATGTTGACATCTCCAGCGCCACTGGTCACATGCACGCCGGCCACGTGACCATTGCCGGACACCGAGCTCCCGTGGACATGCAGCTTGGATCGGATGTTGTCTATAGCCACACCACGACCGCCATTGTCCTCTACGGTGGACTGGGCCACCCTGAGATCATAGGCCACCGAGTCACCCGATGTAATGCGGAAGTAACCGTTCAACTCTTGCCTGGCGTCCGCTCTGATCCTCACGAACATCTTGTCCCGGGTTGAGGTCACACTCTGGGGTCTTGTAAAGTTTCGGGCCTTCCATTCGAACAGCAAACGGTCGTTGGTGGAGGCTCCATCGTAGACCTCCACGCTGACCGTTTCGTTTTGCATGAGAAAAAAGTGCTCAAAGTGCAGGGTCAGCAGGTAGCCGGGTCTCGTGAAGAAGTACTTGCCACACTCCTTGGCCGATCCGGAATAGTATTTCTGGGTGAAGGATAGGGAGATGGGATACGTTTGCCCCGATGTCGTCGGCAGGGTGCAAAAGTCATAGATACTGGCACGATCCTTCCTCTCCGTTCCCCTGAGATCATGGCCCACATACTTGACGCCATCACCGGCATTGTCCACAATGGAGCATCCGTCCAACTCGACCAAACCCTGACTGGAGTTCACAAAGACCCCGATGCCATTGCTCTTCATCACCGTGACATTTTGGAGCTGGAATCCCGCCCAGGGCAGGGTGCTATTGAAGCCCGTGTAGGCCGAGTGACTGATAACCACATGCTCCATCTGGGGAGGTAATCCCTGGACTTCCACCGCTGACTTGGCACTGAAGCCAGCACCATTTCCTGCTCTTATGATGTCCACATATTTAAGACGTGACTCTGATTGGGCGGCATAGACGGTGTTGTCCCTCCCCAGGGCCTTGGTGGAGGGGGCATTATCAAAGTAGATGCCTCGCCAGTGACCCAGGGGCTCCGAGTGGACGGGCAGACACTGGATTCCCAGATCATTGTGGTAATCACAGGCACCAGCTCCCATTTGTCTCGAGGTCCAAGCGCAGTTCTGGAGATTATTTTCCCCGCCCCGACACTTGGGCTGCTCGTAGAGGAGTCTGGGATAATATCCAGGTGTCCTTTCCACCCAATTCCAGAATCTTCCTCCCCGATAGCCCAGCTGCTTGCAGGCCACGCCATAGTCCAGCAATGTCCAACTGTTTGGGGATAAAATATTTATTAATATTTAAATTATTTTTAAAATTATTTTTAAACTCACTTTCTGGAATTGGAGCAAACCGAACGCCAGGCTCCTTTGTGGAAAAGCTGCAGTCTTCCCTCTACGGGCGTGGGTCCATCTACAAGTCGTATACCCTTCTCCTGGTCATCGGGTAGTTCCAGTTTATAGTTGGCAGTGTTACTTTGGGATTTAAGCACTATACGTGAGGTTGGAGTGCCCTGAAATTAAATGAAATATATTTAGAATTAATAATTTCATTTTCGTATTAATTCCCTTAATCAAAAACGTCAAAATAAAAATAATAACAAACCATTAAAAGTGAAAATATTTCCCAGTTATAATTTAATTTTCAATTAGACATGTCTGCTGTATGCTTCAGCATTTTCTTCCACACATATTTTCACTTTGACTCTCTCACGTAGCATGCAATTATTTTCGTTTTCAATTATGATCTCTTCTCGCCGCTTTAACCTTCGCCTGCCAATGAAAATCGACATGAAAAATGTATACTATGCAGTAATTTCCAGGCAATTTGGGGCACTAATTAACACCTATGTTTGCCTCGAAGATCAGCCACCCAAATAGGAGAGATCTTCGCCCACAGCGACAACAGAACAATACACTTTTATTTAATTAACGCTCTTGGCTATGGTGAACTCTTAACCCACTGAACCCATGACTCACAGATATTTTGCATATTCCCAAAAAACACAACACAAAAAAAGTGTGAAAACATAATTATTGAGGGCTAAGAATTAAGCTTAAGCGCTTGACAAAAAGCTAATTTAATCATACATTTCCCTTTCAATTATTCGCTCTCCCGACATTCACTTAAATCTAATTAACCCACGCTGACCCCTTGAACCCGCTGATCAAGTGACTACTCCATAAGAACTACAGTCCGGAACATGCAAACATTGCTCTTTGATGCCGATAATTGGAAGGAAGTCTCTGAACTGAACTTGGCTGACCCAATTCGGGACAGGTCACAAGATTGCGCATGCCCAGAGGCCCTAACCTACCACTATACTCTGTGTACGAGCACGCCCTGTCCTCCATTTGGTATCCGGAGCATTGCTCTGGTTTGTCAATACACTGGGAGAATGTTTGTAGCAACGATCAAGACGAAATTGGGCTTTAATAATATATTATTTTGTTCTTAAAAAAGTTATTTATTTTATATATTTTTTAAAATTATTTTTAGGCATATATTTTAGGTATCATTTATATAATGTTTGGTTTCCGATCCCCCAAATTTGTTGTTCATTGCAGGCAAAGCTTAAAATAGGGAAAATAGAGGAATATTGTATTTGGTATTGTTGTATTCCTTTTTTTATTTATACTATATTTAATTTAATGACAAATAATTTACCTTTATTTTCACTTTATATATTCCTGTTTATTTTATATAAAAATAATTGAATTATATTATTTGCTGTGTATACATATCTCCCCCTTAGCCAAGCCTGATGTGTAAATCAGACAATCGCAATCTTATCGCGTCTGTAAAAGTCAACAATGAGAGAACCCCGGTATATGAAACCCTTGGTATGAGGCTTATCTAGCATTGAGGTTACTCATAATGGACTCTTAGTAGCTGATAGCAACAGGTGCCGCTTAATCATTCGCCAAAAAACAACGCCTACAACAGGTGTATAGGGTGGACAGTGCGAAAATTTAACGAGGTTTTTCAATAATAATGGATAAATAAAAATCATTAGCTCAATTAAGGTGTTGATTTGAACTTTTTATAGTTTATTTGTAGTCTTTAAATTTTGTAAATTATTAGAAACCCTAAGAAAACAAAAATTAACTAAGATTACATTTTAACAGAATATTTTATGAAATAAAATTATAAATACAATGATACATTTAACTGTCTTAGAACCACATAATATCTTTTGGTTTTAAATTCCTATAGATTTTAAAATTCTTTTCATTTAAAACTGTTTAGAAACTATAAAATCCTTTAAAACATTTCAGTAACCCTATAAGTTTGATAATTTACTAATATGTTTTATACGTTTTAGTTAAAAAAATATTCTGTTATATATTTTTTTTAATATTACTCAGGATTATTCTCCAAGTATTTCATTAAGTTACTAAACTTCCTCTTTTCATTTTCCTGCCACCCTTCTTGATTGCACTAATAAAACATCAAATTTCCGACCCAGTAAATCCTACTCGAGTTTCCCTATAATGAATTTTCACTTATTTTTTCCCCCATTTCCTCATAATTTTCCCTCAACTTACCACCGCCTGCAGGACGCCGCTGATTTTCAGCCCCTTTGTGGGGGCAAACTCGATGGTGACACCAGGCTCGATGGTCAGTTTGGCGCCGCGCAACACCTCCAAATCCTCGCGGACCAAGTACGGACTCTCGCTAAGCCGCAGGATACGCTCGCTGAGGATTTCTCCACCTTGCAGCTCTGTGTATGACAGGGCTGACGTCATGGCCGGGGGAGAGGAAGTCGTTGGTGCCGTCGTGACGTCGGAATGCCTCGTTGCTGGCAGGAGCTGGGTGGCGCCATCGAGACTGGCGAACTCGATATCATTATCCGGCAGAAACTCCACCTCCAAGTCGGTTTGTTTTGGTGGATTTGGATTTTCCTGGGCCTGCGCCAAGTGTGTCAGGAAAATGAGGGACAGGAGAACGGTCCCCCATGAACATATGGCGGCCCATTGGGGTTTTGATTCCCTTGATTTTCCTTGAGTTACTTTTTTTATATTTTGTTGGCAGTTTGTTTTATGTCGTTGCAGCTTCATTTGTGCATCGTTTTCTTATATCCTTGCGGTTGTCGTTAAATTTGGTTTACTTTTCGTTGAAATTAATTATTTCACTAATAGCTTTTTTTATTACACATTCGCCATGGCAGTTTTCGTGATTATTAAACAGCTGGAGAGATTGAAAGACAGATTTGTTATTGGGAACTAATATGGAGCTTCGGTGTTTAAAATAAAAGGTTTATATGTTGTGCTTATAATTATTTAAAATATTTTTTAAGTTCACAATGTTTTGTATTTTTTTATTCACTCATTCATTTTATTATCGAAAACGAAAATATCCTTGTTTTAATATATTATTCACAGTTTTCACCACAGTTTTCTTAATTTAAATTTGCATACATTTATATTTTTTAATTCAGATATCTTTTTCCTAATAATTACCAAATGGTTATCACAATAATTTTAGGTAAACTTTTATGTTTCTAATTGTCCACGTTTTTGTTTAATACTTTAATATGTTTTGAATTATTATTATTTTTTTTTAATAATTTATAAGCCATTTCTGTTATTTTTCTATGTTTAAAAGACACTTTTTTTCCGTGCTGGCAACCAATTTTAATGTTTTTCAGCGACCTCAAAAACTGATGCTCAATTGTGCGTTTTTCCCTGAAGATTTCCCAACCGAAACATGAGAATTTTGGTTGGTGCTGCCAACATTGTTAACAAATTTTTGTGATAAGCCGCTAAAGAGCAACAACAAACTCATACCAAAACACCTTTCCAACCACAACACACTAACACATACACGCCCCCAACAAATACCTATGCAGTTGAGTTGGCTTTATTTTTTTTCCTATTTATCTTTCAAAAACACGTCCATACGCAAAGAACCGTTAGCAGTGACTGACTTCGGGAGGGTTTAGTAACTTGCATTGCCCACTAGGGAGAGCGGACGCCGAGCAACCAACAACAATAGCAGCAAGAGCAGCGAACGCGACAACAAAAGAAATGAGGCAAACAAACACAAAAAACACACAGAAACAACAACATGTAAATTATTGGGGAGTTGTTGCTGGAATTCCCCCCGAAAACTTTTTGTAAAATAACTGTAAATGTGTAAGCATTTCATTCATGCCACAGAGAGAGAGAGAGAGAGGCAGAGCTTTGGAGATATGAAGAGACTACGAGAGCGACGCACGCACCGCAAGTTAAGTTCGTGTGTTTTTCTCCAATTTTCTTTTGCCTTTCTTTCGCCTCTTCTTCTTCGGTTACGTGTGCGTAGTAAGAAGAAAGAAGAAAGAAGAAAGCAGAAAGCATTTCCACCTTCGACTTAACGGGGTTTACCTTAAACTTTTCCCCACCTCCAATTTGCACAGAGAGAAATTTTGATGTTTTGTGAAGATCAGAAATAGATCATATTTTTAAAATAATTAAAATAAATATTTTTTACTATTTTTTATAATATTAACAGGATTGTTTTTGAAAATATTTCAATGCATAGTACATATTTTTTAATTCCCCTCCCAATTTTTGTTGAAAATAAATCATATAAGTACTTTCGCCACATTTCTCTCTCTGTAGCCCCAACTTCTCCGATAGCCAGCATTATGTATCGAATATGCAAAGTAGCTTCAAGAGAGCCGGGTTCTATCGGGGGGACAACGGTGCGTGTGTGGATTGTATCTTTGTATCTTGTATCTCGGACGTGTGACTCAACTGCAAGCGATGCAAGTCGTTGAACGGCGTCGTCACCGGCTGAAATGTTGTTTTCGTGGTTGCCGTGACTGCATTTGAAGTGCATTCAATACGATTATTGTCTTTTTTGCCTTTTTATGGGTTTATTAACTTTTTAGTTTTCGGTTCGCTTAGTGCTTTGGCATTTCGCGTTTTGTCATAAATTAAAGAAATGCACTTAGCAGCGTAAAGTATCTTTTATATTGGGGGTTTTTAATGACGAAAGAACGATGGTTTTTTACTTTAGAAAACTAAATCTGTGGGCATAAATAAGGGAATAATTGTATAGCCCTTGATTAAAGGCTTATTTCTGGAGTATATAAGCTTTCTATATAATTATGTTATAATTTATTTTGGAATACGTGCCCATTAGACATTTTCTTTGTTTCTATACGAACAAAAAGCTTATAGATTATATAAAAAATTTAAAGATAAGATACCAAAATTTTTAGCTATTAGAAAATGTTTTATAAGTATGCTTTAATTAAAAAAATAATTTTACATTCGCTTTAGATATATTTTCTTTATATATAATTACCATTTTCTATTCATACATTTAAAACTAGTTTTTGTCAGACTTCAAATTTAGTTTCAATTCCCACAGCCTGAGTTCTTAGTCTAATTGAGCTTTCTCGTCATGTGAAAGGGTTATACCCCCGCTGTGCAGCTGGTTTTTTGGTCAATTTTACAGCAATTTAATTTAGTTTCCGTTTTAATCAAAAAAAAAAAAGAGAGTTCAACAAACCCGTTGGCTCTACAAATTGTTAAAACTACAATTGTCTAACCAATTTTATGGTCGTTTGAGAGCTCCCATCATTGTTCAATTTGTTTCGTTCTGTTTTGCTTTGATTTACGAAGAATTTTAACTAGTTTTTGTTAGTCATTTGCCGGCATGAATGACTAATACTAATAAAAACTCATCTCTTTCTATACATCTATCTTTCACACTGTCATTGATGATGCTCGACACGCAAAAATGTTAATTAGCTTGACCTGCCAGTTTTGCATTTCCATTATTATTGATGTATTTGTTTGTTTGGGTATATTGAATTTTGAAATTTAATACAGAACTAGGAGTCACATTTAATGATGTAATATTAATAATGTAATATTGTTAATAATTGTAATATTACCCAAGCAGATTACCTGAAAACCCCCCTTTTTATATTTCATCAAGTAAACTAACAAATTGAAAACTAATATTGTGTAAAAGTACTGAGTATGACCTCAGTCTCTGGAGCTTTTTGTTTTATCAATTTCTTAAATATATATGGCTATAGATATAGGTTTACAGACCCCTAGAAAATGCACCTTCGCCCGTCTTTGTTTTTCCTTTCCCCCTTATCTAAACGCCAAGTGATTGATAATGCCCCACTTCCTTTGGCGAAAATGTTCTTTTAATTCACATTTTTTCCGGCCTACCAGGGAGGGAGGGGCAACGCGTCATCGGCGGCTGCCCGGCGGATGAGTAATGCGGAGCGGAAGTAGACAGAGGAACTACCGAGAGAGGAACCTGTCGCTAGGCAAGAGGGGGATTTGGCGGGAAGCAAGTGCAACCAACTCAACGTTGCGGCTCGCTGAACGCATCGGGGCTCAAAAGTTGCAGTTGCAGTTGCAGTTTATTGGCCACAAACAAAACGCAAAAAAATAGAGTAAAAAATATCCATAGATGGTGCAATTAGTTGCCAAGAAAGCGTGCAAAACGAGAAGAGAAACAGAGCAGCCAGCTAACAGAATTTTTTTCGGATCCAAATCTTTATACTCCGATGGTTTTTTCAGTCTTTCGCTGAACCGAATCTTTTTTTAAGAGAAAGAAAAAATCATGGCTTTATGATTGTTCCAAGTGAAAGATTTTAAAGCAAAGCTCAAAAATTATATCATTAAATGGGGATAGAAAAATGATAAATATTAGTAAGTACTAACTGTAGAGCCTATTGTTTATGAAGACATCAAATAATGAAATGTTTTTATTATTTTTTATAGTACTTCATTTTTTTTTTTATTAATTTCTTTATATTTTTTTTTGTACTCTTCTCATATTAAGTAATTGCTAGATTTCAGTCTTTTATGTTGACTAAGAACGCATAAGAAATAAACGCCAATAAACCGGTTTCAATCGGCTTGGCGATACAGCCAGGGAAAAGTAAATAAAATATATTATTTGCAAGTCAGCTTACTTGGTTTCTTTTATGAATATTTCAATACTTAATTTGCTTAAATATTTATTAATAAAAAGGATAGATTTTATTTATTTATCCTTATTATTTTAGATAATCTATTTTAGTATTAATTTTTTAAAGCTTCCACTGTCTTTTTCGACCAAGAACCCAAATGTCTCTTCTGGCCTTCTCTTCAGCTCAAATTTAACGGTCACAACACTCATAACCTCCTCCAGAGTTTATTAAAAAAAAAAGAACTTATTTTTCAGGGCTATAATTCTTAGAATTTTTAACAAGGATCCTGTCTTCTTTTAAGCCTTAATTAAAGTTGTAATTCTCTCGGCTTCTTGTATGTTTTCTTTGTGTACACTTCACTTTTGCGCTGTTACAGGTATTGGTGTGTTTGGTAATACCTTTTTTTTTTTGGCCAAAGCACCAACACAACCTCACTTTTTAGTTGGCCCAAAGCTTTGCCTTTTCACTCTCTGCATCCATTTTTCACTTTATACACAGTGTTTTCACAATATTTTCCTTTATTTATTAAAACACTTTCTTTAAAGAATACAAAATAAGATTTATTTTAGCTTTTTAAGAAGCGTCGCAACGCTTTAAGGCGCGGTCAGCACACAGCCAGCGATCACACTCTCGCACACACTTACACACACACTCGAACGGCCAACTGTACGTATACGTGACAACAACAAAGCCACCTTCTGAGATCAATAAGTTAGCGCTATTTTCCCGCGATCGAGCGACTACGAGCACAGAACACGTCCAACAGCGAACACCTTCGGAACCGAACTGACTACAAAAAGCCTCAATGAGCTCCGCTGAGCGCATTGAGTTGCCTGGAGAGGCTGAAAAATCGCATTAAGCCCAAAGACCAGAGCAGCTTTCGGGCTAGTGAGCGGCCAAAACACCAGTTACACTCTCCAGTTACCTTGGCCGAAATGCTAACAGTGCAGTGCGGAGCCCAAAAAAGCTTGCAGCGACGTAGTGGTTGGTAGCTATAACCTGTTGCTGTTGGTAACATCGGTGCAACACTGTTAAGTTGTGGGTGGAAAGATTTTAATTTGGGTTAAGGGTGAGAGAACATATTCTTAGCAAAATGTGCCTTAATTTTTTCAACATTTCTGTCTGTTTAGGGTAAGTTTTCTTTCTTTTTTAATTGAGCATAATTAGACAAGGGGAAATCGTCATATCCATGTTCCTCTCTTACCAAGCCATTGAGAACCGGGTAACTCATAGTCGATCACATTTCTAGTGCTTTTGTTTAAGGTTACTCTGAAGCTATAACAAATGAAATAATTATTTTTATTTATTTATTTTTATTATTATTTTAAAACGTAACGTAAATTTGTTTCCTTATAAAATCGGAATGGTTTTACTTTTCCATTTATAACTGCTGCTATTTTTAAATTTCTAAACTCCCCACATCTGATATTTTACCATAGGAAGTGTACATTGTTAGCGCCACAACTTCGTGTGAGATTCGGGAACTAAGCGTCTGTAAAATAGTGTAAAATAAGATTTTTTCGGTAAAATGAAGATCGAAAATAAAATCTTACAGAATACTAACTTTAACTTTAATAAATATATCAAATAAAATTATAAAAAAACGATATAACTTGATCATTAATTTTTAAAGTGCACTTAAAATTTTTCTCTTCTCTTTTGCAAAGACAGTGATTATTTCAGATCTCCTTGAGGGATTTTATGATATTAGTAAGTGAAGGAGTCGTTTCCGACCCTATAAATCATAT
>JAEIIJ010000275.1:0-11291 GCA_018904815.1 Drosophila ogumai
TCTGCAAGGGTATACAAACTTCGGCGTGCCGAAGTTAGCTTCCTTTCTTGTTTTTAAATATAGAAGAGAGCTTACGAATTAAAAAAATATATTGGAATATGTTAAACACATCTGACCAGTCCCCTTTTGAATTTCGAAACAACTCTCCATCATAACTAAAGTCCACAACTAATAAGCTCAAGCGGAACACGCTGCTTTGCATACATTTCCGAACTTAGCTGATGTTCCCCCGACTGCTGGTTTGAATATTTGCCTGGCCAGAAATTATTGCACAGCGAGGAATAGACTCTGCGTGTGTGTGTTGAGCAAATATTTCGGTTCGATCGTGAAATGCCACCTAATGAGAAATCCCATTAGTACAAATTTAATCCTCCAACTAATTTCAGAAGCACGCCGGGAGCAACACGCACATATATGGCTGATAGTTACTGCCGGAGATTTAGTTTCCGGGTCGCAACTATCAAACACAGGCACTGAAAAAAAAATGCTTTACATATTTAAATAAATATGACATTTTTCTGAGCCAAAAAAGAGCTATTATTATTTTAATTTTATAAGCATCCCCTATTTTTAAAAATGAACGAAAAGGAAATTCAGTTAATTTGTATATAAAATTCTTGCTTACATTTATTTGGAATTTTTTAATTAGTTTTGGTAACATAATGTTACACCTTTTTTTAACTGCTCACAACCAAACCGAAACTTAAGTGAACCGAAAATATGCACAGCCCATTGAATCAATTAAAAGTTTGCCACAGAGCAGCGGCAACAAAAGTGCAGAGTGCACAAGGTAAGGATTTGAAGGAATCGGTGGATGTTTCGGGGCTGACGACCAACTAGTTTTCGGCAAATTTACCCAAAAATTAACAACAAATCTCAGAGGGAACGGAGCGAACTTCAACTTTCACTTGTGTGATAGGTAAAGTGCACAAGTTGTGGCAAATATTTTGAGCGTACTTTATTGACCAATATGTGTTGCAGTTCTCCAAGTGGGTGGCCAGGGGGAGAAAGGGTGGAAATCCAACGTTGGGTGGCCACTGAATTGATGTGGCTCTTGGTGATACAGCAAACTTTGCCGCCGGCCCCAACTGGGACAAGTTTCTTGTGGAACTGACTGACTTCAAACGCTTCGAGTGCATGGAATTGGCATTTTTTTAATTGCTCTACAGAGTTGGCCAAGTTTTTAGTCTTTTGACAGTATAAGTTCTATGATGAATCTACAGCTTAAGCACTTTATGATACCAGTTGCTCGCTTGGAATTAACTTAAAATATGCATTTACTTAAGAAAAAATTTAGCTTCTTAGCATTTCGATTTGAGCTCTCCAATTAAAGCCATAATACTCTCTGTAAATATATTTGCTGATATATTATATATTATAAGACCAAGTGTTCATTAAAAATTGGATTGTATCGTTTCAAAATATCTCTTTGTTTGGCAAAAAAAAAGTTTAAAAAAGTTTGAATTTGAATTTCATTTGAAAGAGTATTTCCCCATGCATGTTAGCTGCCATTTAAATTGATTGGGACCCAGGCTCACATGTAAATAAAATCAAAGACAGTGCACAGTGTCAGCTTAAATGTAATTGTTTGAAATTTTAATGAAATTGAAAGACTCAATGCTGATGCAGCTGCAACATAAAATAAGAAGTAATTGGCATGCAATAAAAATGGTTAAGAAAACCGAGAAAAACTTGGCCACGCCAGCAAGCTTGGAGGGTGGTGGCGGGAGGCAGAGTGAGTGGCAAGTGGAAAATGGAAAACTCCACATGAGCGGGCGGTGCTTGAATTTATTTGCACTAAGTGTTCGTTAGAAAATGTTTGCATAGCAGCACTCAACGTCATTCAAAACACATGTAGAATCGTCGAAGTCTTTCGAGTGGGGCTTCTTGGGCATGGAAATTGGGTGGGAAATGCGGAAAATTGGCGGGGGGGAACCGAGTTGAGGCCGTGACTGACTGAAGGAAATCAAAGAAAATCAATAAAGGGCAAATTGTCGTAGGAAAACAGAAATGTGCATCATTTTCACTTTATGCAAATTGCGAAATGTGTGATGAAGTCGACAGGCTCCTCTACTTTCTCGCCATTTCATCCCTTCTGCAATCTTCATGAATGGATACAAGTACAGGGAAAGGGAAATGTGTGTAACACACACACACAGCACCCGCGTCGCACTTCTCCTCTGTTTGTCATGTGTAAATGCAATGGCTGACAAAAGGCATTTGCATATTTAATGTTATTACGTTATTTTGCATGGCACACAAAAATTTATGTTTGCATGCGACAAAACTCTCAGACATACTCATGGCCCCACACTCGACGCATTCGGAATGCGCATATTCGTTATATTTCCCACAAATTTCATAATAATTCCGTTACAACTTTTTTGGAAGCCCCCCACAGTAGTACGATGTTGCTCGTACTTGTTCGCCACCGTCATCACCATAAATAACGCAATTATTGTGTGCTGCCAGTTTGAATTTACGCCGCTCTCTAGTGGAGTAAATATTGAAAATTCACAGCAGCAAAAGTAACAAAAAAGACCGAGAAGCCCAAGGAGAAATGAAAATGCCATTAAAAACACGTTTCAGATTACAATAGTTTCGAATCTTCCTTTCCTTGCCCCGGAGCCATCAACGTAGACTTGGATAACTATGAATGCCATCATCGGATGAGAGTGTAATTCAATAAAATCAGAGCCATTTGTATTCACTATTTTGGTTTGTTTATTTTCGCAAATATTAAACTATAATGACCGAAAGTTATTTTTGGAAGTATCAGGCCATAATTATTTATTTACTTGCCTAACTTCTTCTTCATATTCTTGCAAGCTTAGTGATTTTATGTTCTATGAACATAAAAAGCGCACACATATCTCAATCATGAGTTTCAGTGTAAGTAAAGTAATAAGTAGATGTGTAATTATTTAATAAGGTATTTAAAGTATGACAATTTCTACTTATTAAAGCCAAAATGGATATAAATACTTTTGCTTGTCATAGTTTTCATGACAGATTCAAACATAATTTTCGCACATGAAAAATATATAATCTCCGCAGAGTCAGCATTTATGATTTTAAATTCCGTATCATCATGATCAATGCTCAAGGCTAAATGTAGTTACACACAGCCACAGCCACAGCCACACACGCACATGCACCCAGGCATGCCTCAAAGGAATCAAAGGACAAGGCAAGAGGCAGCCCAAAGTGTGACTTCAGTCACTTGACTTTGCCAGCGAGCCAGGAAACCAAAGGGCAAGTCAGCAGAGCAAAGCGATGCGATGGAATCCTGGCCTACAGCTGCCAGGATGTGCGAAACAAGGATACGTTTGGAGCGACCAAAGAGTGTGCGAGGGTGCCGGATGCGGATGCGGATGAGGATGGGGCTGTAGTTGGGGTTGGGGCTTTGGATGGTGGTAAGGAGAGCGGGTGTCACCGAAGGGCGTAGCATCTTCTGGCCGACAATCATGGCAACCGCAAATCATCATAGATATTTCGAAAATTTCATTACATTGTTCGGCTCTGCGGAGGAACTTGCGAAAGGTGGCGGGAGGTCTTCCGTCCTTTTGCTCCCCTGCGAACCCAACCATTGACCCGCCCAGCATCTCTCGTTATGCGCCACTACACTGGGGGAAAATAAGAACATTAAATTGGTTATAGTAACTAATAAAAGTATTTAATATTTACAACTAAATATTTACGTATATATAAATCATAAGAAAACGTTAGTTTCGCTGTAACAAAATAAGTTTACCATTCATGATATTTTTAAAGTAAATCGAATTAGTGCCAGAAAATGAACTTTCAGCCTGGAAAAATTACATTCAACTCAGAAATTCATTTTAATAAAATTTTTCAATAAAATTTAATTTGAAAATTGCAGAAAATTTGTTTCTTTCAGTGCATGATGTGTGCACTTGGCTGAATGTTATCTACCATGCCAAATGATGTCAATGAATGGTTAGATGAGGTGTGCTTGTATGTGTCCGTGTGTTATATATCTCTACACGCATACACACAGAGACACACCCACATACACAGCCACATATACAACAGTTAATGACGGCTCTGGAAATTCCCAGGCAGGAAAAGCCCAAGTCCCCGACAGAGTCGCCTTTCATTTCCACATTTCTCCCCCTCGAACCCCTGGCAATTTTTTGTCGGTTTCGTTGTTTGTTTTTTTCCGGACCCCCCACTTCTTCCTGGCCTTGTACAGCCACCGAAAAACCCATCCTACATCCCCCAGCCCCTTTCTGCTTGTACCAACCATTCTCGTCTATTGTCTCATTGTCTGTGCGCTCATGTATGATTTTTTATTATAAATAAGCTTGTAGGCATGTGTCAGCTAGCTGGGGAAAAAGCTCTGGGTGCCAACTAAACTCTGGCCGTAATCTGAAATGGTAACGCAGCAACAACGTCGACAACAACATCAGCCAGCAACAACAATGTCTGGCAATCATGTTGTAAGTGACGGCAAAAGTAACAACAACATCAACAAAAACAGGAATGGCTAAAACGAGAAAATGTGTTGTGACATTAAAATTTAAGATTCCGAGGAAACATTGGAGGGAATTTCATTAGATGAATGCTAAGGAAAATTGGCTTTAAAAAGAAAGCTGTCGAAACGAAAGAGAAATAAATGAATAAAGGTGATGCTTATTAATAATGACAGCTGCAAATGTAGGTGTTTTTATAAACAAGAGAATGGGTAAATAAAGAATTAATAAAGGAATTATTTCATTCAAAGAAAAACTTGTAATCTTAGTATATAAATATTGATGCAAATCACATCAAGTTTATAAAAGGAAGCCAAAGATATATATTTTTGATTGCTTACAAATATGATATATTTTCAGCCCTTAAAAAATAGTTTGGCTTAAGGGAAACATTCTCTTTCGTAGATACATTGCCACATTTAGTAAATGCTTTAAAAACTTCTGGTCTAACTTGTATCAAATTTGTTATATGTAGAAAAACCGAATACTTATCTATATTACTATCAAATTCTCAAAAGACAAATACAAACATTTCTTCCCTTTTTATTTTTGCAGATCCCTCGCTCAGCCAATACAAATGCTTTGAACGCACAGACACAACGGTAAGTAAATTTCCTCATAATGCTAACGAAAAAAGAAAAGCAATGTAAATGGCAAGTACTTTTATAATTTATTTATGAACATTTCTTCTTGCCGTTTTTGCTGTTAAAACAAATCGTTGTTTCTCCCCGGGCAATTCAAATTGAGCACCCATAAATACCTTGAGCAATTGCCATTGGCCCGGCCTCGGCTGGCTGATTGTTATCTCAGCGCAAATCTGGGCAATTTAATAAAAAATAAAGACGCAATCCAAATACACAACGACACACACACATGCTGCATTTGTCTATCGGAACCAATTTGGTTTTACTTAAAATTTTCCAAGAAGGAAGAGCGAATGCGAAAACCTCAACCTTTCACATCCATGCGATTTGTATTTCTAAATCGCAAACAAATCGAAAGCCACAGACGGTGTGTAGATGTTTGTGTATCGCTGGATGAATATCTCAATTGCAAAAGGAGCCGAAGAAAAAGCCAAGGCCGGAAATGAGGAGGCCAGGAGGTGGTGGAGTCGGAGTTGGAGGGAAAGAATACACATTGCCGAGGGCTTATTTGCCGATTGTGCGGCAATGCAACACTTTTTACTCAATCCCCGGGCTTAAATGAATAATGGCAAGCCCCGCCACCTTTGGTTCTCCTCAATTCGTCTACACTGAAAGAAAAAGTATTTCTAATTATTTATTTTTAACTAAAATGGTTAAAAATTGTGATCAAGGCAGATATATTTGTTATACTTTATATAAAGGATTTATTTAAATATGTAATGAATTTATTGATATTTTATCTTATGCCAAGAGAGATGTATAATTAAGTTCCCATAAATTGCAGTGCATTTTCGCCTGCCTCCGTTCAAGCCAATTTCAATTCCCTCTCGCAAGCCGGTGAGAAATCCCACTCGAATCCTTCCTGGAAACTGTGGCTGCGTCATTTCCATCAGTTGATTGCCATTATGTTGTTAAGGTGAAAAGCGCAGTGACATTGTTGTTGTTGGTGTTGTCACTGTGGCAGCAATATTGTGACACTTGCAACAGTAGCAACCTCAACACCAACAACAAGCACAGTGCAATGAATTGTGCCACCTTTGCTGTTATTGTTCTGCTGTTGAGTGGAAAATGAGTTTACACTTAAGTAAATCACTTTTGCGCTTTCATATTGACAAATGAAATTATCCCCGGGCAACAGCAGCAGTACCAGGAGCACCACAGAGGTAAAAAGTACACCTTTCGCTCCGAGGGTGGCTCACGTACCACATTGCGTATACGCAATATCTGCAACCTGCTTGTCTGCTTGTGCATTGTTAACTTGTTTATTAGTGCGGCCTGCGTTGGACATCCCTTTCGACCTGATTCGGAATAACCGAGCGGTGATAAAGAAAATTTGATTTCGTATTGGCAAAAGCAACCTCAGGATTGAGGAGGGGACGAAAAGGTCAAGGGTTGCACGAAGCATACTCAATTTGCTGGCTAATTTAAAATGCAGGCTGCAGGAAAAACCTACAGAAAAAGTAAAATAAGGGCATACCGAACACATTCAGTCCTCGTAATTGGATTTTGCAAAGTTATTGTCTACAGTCCGCCCCTTTCTTTTCCGGCCTTTTTCTTCTGGTACTCGCTGCATTTGAAATATCGAAAAAGTTTTTTCTGTATAGGAAAGGGTTTGAAGTCCGCAGTCCGGAGTCCGGAGTCCTGAATCCTGAGTCCTGAGTATGAGATATGCATGCTAAGTCATGGCTGACCAAGCATACAAAAGTTTTAAATGACTTTTGCTTACTCTTCGTACCACACACATCTCTATATATATAAAACAATAACTTTTCGCCTGTAAGTTAAGTTTAATTAAAGCTAAAAAAAGAAATACAACAAAATTATAAGAAGAGAAAGAAAATTGTCAACTCCGGAAAGTTTCGGATTGCATTTTGCGACTTGTCGACGCAACTATTTCAATTTCTATGTCATTGCACGTTCGCCAAGAACAACTTTCTGAATTCTTCACTTCCTGCATGGCCCTCCTTTTTTTTCCTGTGTATGTGTGGGTGTACCGAATATGTTAAACTTTTGGACAAGCTACAAGCGGGTCAAAAAGTTACTCCTGTATACTGTCCGTCGCCTTGCCGGCCAATTATTTAGTTAATTTAACTGATTTACGCCCATTTTACATTTTGGGTAAATTTGGTAAAAACAAAACTTTGACATTTTTTGGGGATTTAAATTAGGTGGCGGGATAGGTGGCAGCCTGTGTAAAAAGGCAGAGAAAGCATATCTCGTTTCAAAGCCAAACTCTTCCCATACTTTGCATAACTTGTCATCTGCAGAAAATTACATTCACGTCAACACGACGACGACAACGACAACAACGACGACGACGATTTCCCAGCCAAAAGTAATTTTCTTTTTTGTTTGCGAAACTTATTTGGTACATACCATGGAGGCACACACGGAAAATTCTTTGAGCTTTTCCGTCAGCCGCCTATCACTATGCGTTGGAAAACTCGTTGACTTTTCCCGCGTTGTCAGATTCTTCTTTTAATGCCGCTGGTATGCCCTAGTGTTTGCCTCCAACAAACTCATTAAAAAATTGCCAAGGTCTCTTAAGAATATTGGAATTATACGTTAGCATTTTAAATTAATTTTTGTTTTGTTCTTGAAGACATATTCCAGGAAACTAACTGCCTCAGGCATAAGCTTATCTTTTGTATATGAAAGCAAAGCAAGAAAATTCATTAGGCTCTTCTACTAAATTTTTAAATTTATGTTCAGGTGATATGCTTATGATTAAAATCCACTCGAAAGAGTATTTCGCACTTGCTCTCCTTTGCTGGAATTTTTGTTTCAACCACACACATGCATAAAATTTTGTAATGAAAATGTGCAAAGTGCAGGCATAAGTTGCAAGTTTTAGTCAGGCCCCCCAAGCCCCCTCTACCTCCATCGTTTTTCCCCATACTCATCGCTTTGAACCTGCACCTTCCTGCTGTAACTCAAAACTGTTTGTTGGCAGCTTGATACCGTGTGTGCGAGTGTGTTTATTTATTTTCTGCTATCAGCTGCTTCCTGTTGCTAAGTTTTGCCAGCCAACTTGTGGGTAAAGTAGGTTAACAACTAAAAACGATGCAAATGGGAAATTTAATGCCACATAACCGAGAAAATTGTTGAAAAAATCAATTCAATTTCGCAGAGCACACATTATGCTGATGTCCATTGTAATCTCGTCGGGCCGCACAACACACAACTCCCACAACAATACGGAGTGATAGTAAAAATCAAATGTTATAGACACAGAGAAGGAGCAGGAGTTGGATACTGTTGGAAGGCAGGGAAGCACTTGGTCTGCCAGGGCCAAAACAATCTGGCTAACACAAAAGTCAATATGCGCCTGGCTGCTGCATTTTTCAAGTTGGATAATATTGCGGGGAGCTTTGCATGGGGGAGAATGTGGAACAACAAGCAGAAAAGCAAATGCACTCAAAATATATACGTATTTTTAAAAATTTTGTTAAATTCTAAAAATATTCCTAAGCTTGCTAAAACAAACAGTAAGCTTTTGGGTTTCAGAGAAAAGAGTTCCCATATGAAAGCCTTCACACAAAGTATCAACTTATATTTAAACATTTTACCCTAATATATTTTTTTCCCAAGTGTATACAAGTGAGAGGCGGCTTGGAACATCCTGCAGCGTCTTATTTTTTAGACGAGTGTTGCCCTCTTTTCACTGTTAATCGGCTGCAAAAACAAAATGTACTCGAGTGGCAAAAGTTCCCAGCAATGCCAGGCAGGCAGCCAGTCAGCCAACTGTGAATGCAAAAAGGAGCCAGAACCCAGAAGGAAAAGAAGCCGTAAAAGGAGCAGGATCTGCCGGCAAAACAGTTGCTGGCTGGAAGATGTCCTAATGCAGTTGCCACACATCAGTTGCCAGTTGTTGCTGCAAATTGTGGCCAAGGAGTGCCTAATAGCAATTCAATTTGTTCTTTAACGTAAGCTCCAAAGTGGCAACAGCCTGAAGCTGGAAGGGGGACTGCAGAGAGTCTTTGAACTCAAGACCGTTTGTAATTGAATTAAAACTTTGAATATGAGTTTTCAAGGCAAATTAAGTTTAATTAAGAAATTTTCTAATAAAAGTAAACAGATAAAACCATGCAACACAATATAAATGGCTAATTTAAAGTGATTTTGAAAGCCTTCCAGGATTTTTCCATTATAAGTTTTAAATGAATTTGTTAAGGATTTTGTGATCGCAGAATATTTTCAGCAAGCAAATTACTAATTGAACCAAGGGAATTTCAATGAAAATTTCATCCTTGGCAAACAAGAATATATATTTACTACATATTGCAAATATTAAGGAGTACAGAGTGTTCTGTTTCATCTCCCCCTCAAATTTCCCCCAATTATTCAAATATTCAAAGTTTGTTCGAAATTTATGAAGATTGCAATAATCGAAATTATTGCCAGAGTATTTGGGGTTTCTAGATAACCTTTTGGCGCTATTTGAAAGTGTTTTACCTGCACTGCAAATCAGCTTAGCCAAGGAAAGTGCTGAGCTGTTGTGGAATAAACCGAAGGGAGATGGGATAAATGAGCGAAAAGCTATTAGGACCTGCCGTAAATTCAACAGTTTATTGGCTTCTTTACCGAAAGTGCAGCCAAAATATTTTGCTCTCCTTAATTGAAAATGCACTTGAAGTGGGAGGCACCTGAGAGCGCCCAAGAACGAAGAAACACCAGAGAAATAGCCCCCAATTCCACCCAGAGCTCGTCTGTCTGGAGTATTTCTAATGAGCACTTTACAATTACATACCTCCTGAGTACGTACGAGGGTGGCGCGGGAGTTCTTTTTCATTTCGCTTTCTTTCTCGTCGGTTGGAGGAAGAAAAGTTTAGCACATATACACTGTGCTCTACTTTATTTCCCAATGTCCTTTTAATCAAAAGGCAACTTGACCGGGCCATCAACAAAGTCATCCCATCGAAAAGGACTTTGGCAAGGAGCATTCAATGTTGAGCATTGAACAGCAATTGAAATGCCGGAGGAATTGCCAGTCCAGCTGGATTCCTGCTACATTTACCTTGTCGAGGGCCCTTCAAGATGCACTCATTTAATTGAGTGACCCAAAAATGAACGAGCTGCATGTTTAATTTCTCGCTCTTGTGCCTCTCGAGCACTGATTGAGATCCCAGGCCCGCCCAGGCGATTGCTCTTTAAATATTTAAAGAATTTCCTCTGTGAAAAGGGCATAAGTGGTGACTGTCAGGAGTCACCAAAGGCACTTAAGTGGCAATAGAAGGAGAGTCATTGCAGTGGGAGTTGCACTGAAATGAAGGCGTTGGCAACATTCATTTGAGGCTAGACAATCAAACAGTTCTTTGAACTACAAAACTGTAAATAAGACAGTTTATTAAAATACAAATAAACGACTAGTTTTCGTAGTTATTTTAAATAGAACTTATTTAACTTTTGTGGTCGCAAACAATTTGTGAAATGTTTTCACAGCAATTTAATATTATCATAATTTAATTGATAAAATTTTGAAGAGAGAAATAATCAAACATTT
The DNA here is from genome assembly GCA_018904815.1 of Drosophila ogumai. Classification (NCBI taxonomy): domain Eukaryota; kingdom Metazoa; phylum Arthropoda; class Insecta; order Diptera; family Drosophilidae; genus Drosophila; species Drosophila ogumai. The sequence goes on from JAEIIJ010000275.1 coordinate 10,644, forward strand.
TAATTAACATGTAATATGTAAACTATTTTTCTGACAAAACATAGAGTTACAGAATATTCTCTGCAATACTTTCATGGAAATATTAAACCCACATTTTGTATCTGCCAATACGGGAAAATCGGCTTTAACCTGGGAAGCATCCACCCGGAAACCCGCTGAGCAAGCACCGAAGGACATCATACAGTTGGCACTCTGGCTAATTTCGGTTCCTTCCCGTGGCTAATACCAACATGGAGATTTCGGCAAACAAGGCGATTGCATGTTGCCAGCGAATTAATAAACCAGAAGTACACGACCGCCCAGGAGCACTCATCCGAGTGGGAGTGGAGTCCGAGTCCCAAGGGCAGCCACCCAATGCCGCGCTAATGCGTGTACATAAAACCAAACTGTGATTTTCCGTCTTTCCTCCACGGTTTCCTCTCTCTTTTTTTTTTCGTTGATACATCATGAATTTATGCGGCTCGCAGGTTAATGATATGGATGAAAAGAGGCGGAGGACAATTTGGTGGGGGAATCACAAAGTGCCCCTGCTAATTATGCGCATGTGAAGGGAGAGAGGGAGGGCGAGAACGAGGTCATGATCCTGCCGCATTAGTTGTATTATTCTAATTAGGCAACGGACAAATTAATCGTGCAGCAAAACACAAA